>NBIV01000095.1:0-259276 GCA_003194525.1 Gracilariopsis chorda
AAAACCCCTAAAAAACCCCTAAAAACCCCTAAAAACCCTAAAAACCCCTAAAAACCCCTAAAAACCCCTAAAAAACCCCTAAAAACCCCTAAAACCCCTAAAAACCCCTAAAAACCCCTAAAACCCCTAAAAAACTAAAAACCCTAAAAAAACCCCTAAAAACCCCTAAAAAACCCCTAAAACCCCTAAAAACCCCTAAAAATCCCCTAAAAACCCCTAAAAACCCCTAAAAAAACCCCTAAAAACCCCTAAAAACCCCTAAAAACCCCTAAAAAAACCCCTAAAAACCCCTAAAAACCCCTAAAAACCCCTAAAAAACCCCTAAAAACCCCTAAAAACCCCTAAAATCCCCTAAAAACCCCCTAAAAACCCCCTAAATTCCCCTAAAAATCCCCTAAAATCCCCTAAAAACCCCTAAAAATCCCCTAAAAACCCCTAAAAACCCCTAAAAACCCTAAAACCCCTAAAAACCCTAAAAACCCCTAAAAACCCTAAAAACCCCTAAAAACCCCTAAAAACCCCTAAAAACCCCTAAAAACCCCTAAAAACCCCTAAAAAACCCCTAAAAACCCCTAAAAAACCCCTAAAAACCCCTAAAACCCCTAAAAACCCCTAAAACCCCTAAAAACCCCTAAAAACCCTAAAATCCCCTAAAACCCCTAAAAACCCTAAAATCCCCTAAAAACCCCTAAAAACCCCTAAAAACCCCTAAAAAACCCTAAAAACCCCTAAAAACCCCTAAAAACCCCTAAAAACCCTAAAAACCCCTAAAACCCCTAAAACCCCTAAAAACCCCTAAAACCCTAAAAACCCCTAAAAACCCCTAAAAACCCCTAAAATCCCTAAAAAACCCCTTAAAAACCCCTAAAAACCCCTAAAAAACCCTAAAAACCCCTAAAAAACCCCTAAAAACCCTAAAAAACCCCTAAAATCCCCTAAAATCCCCTAAAAAACCCCTAAAATCCCCTAAAACCCCTAAAAACCCCTAAAAACCCCTAAAAACCCCTAAACTCCCCAAACGGCCCAAACAGATCTCCGTTTCTGATGCTTTTATTGGTCTGCATCACACCCATATGGCTCTTCGAACGTCTCTACGCTCCACGCTACCACTACCACCATCATCACAACGGAGCCCCGGTTCACAGATTGAGCCTCAATCATTTAATGGCGCACAAGGATTTGGGCCCTCTTCTCTCCTGAGACAAATATCACCCTCTTCACCATGTAACAATCCACATAAATATAAGCAGGACTCAGCGGATCAACACCCCACAACCTCAGCATCCACAATAGCTCATCCAAGACCAGAACCACTATCAGCAGCTCCACCAAGTACTCCATCACAGGCTCCGAAAGCCCCACTTCTGAACCCTCCATTACGCTCTGCACTCCCTCCTGCTGCACACAGCCCGTCACGAGGTACTCGATTCCCTGATTCAGACCCCATACCGACAACAGTAATCTCTCCAGCTGCACGCAGTTCATCAAAAGCGCATAACGCAGCACCCGTTCCGAACTTACTACACAGATCCGTACCTCTCTCGCATGCCGCAAAGCAATCACCAATTGCACATATGCCGTCGTCAACCTCTGCAGTCTCAACCGCTCATGGATTCCAACAACAACCTAAACACACACCTTCACAACCACAAGCGGTAACTGTGATATCTCACCCGCCGGTGGTACCAAAACCTGCGACTCAGTTCTCCTCAATGCGACACGCGCTTGTTGGCGTCATTAATGGCTTAGTGGCCATGAATTGTGCTCGAAGTGGTTCGCAATTGATATGCAAGAGAGAGGTAATTGTTTCGAAGATCTTAGAAGATGCCGTTATCAAAATGCATATGGTTGCAATGGGATCTAATGAATCCATGGAAAACGCCATGCAGAAAATGACCCCACTCATTATCTCCAAATTCCAGTCAATATGTTCTCGTTCTTCACCTTGTCCCATCCCAAATGTTTCGCATCAGAGTTTCCGCAGCCCACAAACAAGCGCCGTTCCAACTACCTCCCTATCTTCCTCTCCACAGGATGTTACGAAAGAGCTAAAGATGACATCAGGCCCAACAGATCATCACCAACAACGAGAAAGAAACATGGAGTACACTATCATAGTCGAAGAAGGTCATTCTTTGGTGCAGCGGGAATCCGACTTGGACCTGAAAAAAGAATGGATGTCATGCATGCTAAAGATGCGTGAACTGGTTGGGAAGATGAAGGAACGGAAATCTGCTTAACGATTCTGTGTCTTCGAAAACCCTATGCAAGCATTTGGAGCTTAAAGTGCAGTACGTAATCGCCACACTATACTTCAAAACGTCCCGATAAACCGACTTTACACATACTGCTTTCTGTTCTGCACTTTATTCATGGTTTTTAGTCTCGGCTTGGAGTCAACGGAGTACACGACTGTTGTAATATTATTGATGGACGTACAGTGATGATATGAGAAGCGATTTGAACATCCCACTAATCTTGAGCCCTTTTAAACATCGGTTATAGGGCTTCTGCTTTAAGAATGGCGTAATCCTCAGAGACTGCCTAAACTGACTATTCTACCTATAGAGAACATTTGAAGTGGTGGGACACCCGTAATGGATGTCGCAAATGGACTTTTGATTTCTATTTTACTGTTTTTTTTCTGCTGTTACTAACTGAAACCAGATTCAAACATCCAACCATTGCTCTCAAAATCTTCAAATTCGTAGCTTCACAGAATTTGTGGTCTTATGGCTTGATTTCAACGGGGATCTCAGGAGTAATTGGATCTGATATGGTCCAATAAAGAAGGCTACGAAGCGCAGACACATACAGTCAACGTATCGAATTACACTGATGAAAGGGATGATGACAAAGATGTTACATTGCGACAGGTGAGACTTCTTTGGTGTTTTTCAGGATTTTTGGTATACGGCACATACGCTGCGGACCCGGGATCTAATCTGATACAGCGCAATCCCCAACCTCCTAGTATAACCGTCGACAGGAGACCGCAGTCGTAGACAAACTGCAGTTTTGGTCTGAGAATCAGTCGATTTCTTTCGTTTGGGGGACCTCAGACGTACAATCTGCACTGGGTCTTTCCCAGTGATGTAGGACGGATGATTTGGCCGTTCTCATGCGGTTACTTTTGCAAACGCAATCCCTCACCATGATGACCTGGGCGGGAGAACGAGAACAGTGACATCCCCTTCTCGAGGTCTTCTAATATTGATTGCCACCTCCATCTATTTCATGTACTTGCGGTTTGGAAAACATATTCATCTGTACCGTATGCTTCGCTCATTAGGTCTGCTGCAGCTCCATATTCTGCTCACTGGTATGTTCAACTCAAGTCTGAAATCAAACCGCTCAATACTAGCGCATTACTTCATGAGAAAGATTCTAGGTACTCACAGCAAGGGTTCTAAATTAATCGATCCACTTCCTTCCACCGAAATGCAGGTTATGATCTCTTCTGATCTAGAGAATCATTCTCCCCCCAAGGGCAGCATCTGTGGCGACAAACCCCTCGCATTTGAATTGCAGTCCATGGGCCTTTTCATCGTTTGCTTAGGATGCTCTTGTGGGATACCCTCGGCTCGTGCCATACAGAGACATCTGCAGGGGATTCATGGTACTACTAGCGACGTTGCAGTCGATACTGCAAAACTGCTTTTATCGAAACAAACCTATATGCAGTCAATCATGCAAGAAGTTTCCCTGTGGGACAAATATGATTCTGCCCCATCGCTTCGTTCTGGCATGGAAAGTTCAAACACTCTGAATGCGATAAGGCCATTGGTAATTCTGGATCACGAGCGCCAGTTCTTAGATCCACTGCATGGTTTAACCATTCTGGATGGACATAGTTGCCCTTGCTGTCCTTCTTGTTACACAGACAAGCGTTCTCTGCAAAAGCATCTCCAATGTATACATAACGTTGGCACGGGGAACAATCTCATGGAAATGGTACATAGGAAAGGAACAATCAGGCTCCAGACGATTTTTCATGGCTCTCTTCGCAGGTTATTTCCCGTGACTTCAAAGCCTCCAATTGGTGAGGTGACCATTTTGCATTCACTACACGCCAATGATAGCTCCGATACTCAGGCAATTTCCTTGAAGGAAAGTAAGGTCCAGGTTTCTCGAGCTCAAATATCCGGCAGAGAACCTTTCTCGAAAGTTCATACAGGTCCCGCGGTTTTCGGGCAGGATGAGGGTGCCTACTTTAAGGAGTGTGCAGAAAAGATCACCAAGAAGTTCTTCGGGAGCTGCCAAGATGCTGTTCTTATCAATAATGGGACCAAGGGTCTGGATAATCCGATGAAAAGCACCTTTATAGCTCTTTCACGTTTTGATAATGTGCTTCAGAAAAGAGGAATCACAATGGAGGAAGCCAATACACTAACATCTCTTCAAATCGATTCTGGGGGGTCGAACCAAATTTAGGATGCCGTTGTAGGTCTTGTGCTTCAAGATTCTCTACAATATTTGACACAGGTTGCTTCAATCACTGTCGATATCCCATTTTGCGTACTTAGATGGCTCAACATTCGAGACAGGAGCCAAGGAGGGGCTCTCACTGTAGTAGAACAGAACACAGCCTACAAGTATGCCAAGGTGCTTGCTCGTATGGTAATGTTTGTGAAGAAATCAAGAGATCGGGTTCCTTCTCTTGGCAGTGCTAAAGTTTTTTCTTCTGGATCGGATTATATGAAAGTCATTCGTGAACTGCCAAGTGCTGTGGTAGCAAGAGGTGAAAAGATATCAGTTATTCAGTACGAAAGGGTTTATTACGATCATTGCGATGCAGAAAGATATGAAACATTCCGCCGTTTGGTGAAAGAACTTCTTCTTGTTCCACAATCGATCTTCGCTTCTGAAGACAAACTTGCTGTCAAAAACTTCGTTTGCTGCTCAAGTGTTCATCACAAAAGCGGTGTGATTCGTTTTTCAGAAGCCTGGGAAATAACGGGTACCCTGGCAGCCATCCAGTACTGTGTTTCTGTAGCAGCTGCTCATGAATACGACCATGCAAAACGTTTGAAAAACGAGGGAGATCACAACGGGACCTGTACTGAGGAAAATGAAGTTATGTGTTCTAGTACTTTTGATGAAGAAGATCTGATTAGGAATTACGTTTCCTTGGACAGGAATTCTTCGGCATCCTTTGTACGTCATATTTTGGACTTGGCTATGAGCTTGGTTGCGAAAGAAGATCTAGATGTTTCTTTCGAGAACTGTACTTCACATGTTAACTGTGGAATTGTGAAAGAGGTACATGTCTCACTTGGTGATATCGGGCTCTTGGTGAAAAGGGCGCACAATGAGCTAAATGAACTTCTTCATCAGAATCTTTTGCTCGGAAATCCATTTCCGAATCTTTCTTGACCACATTGCGCTCACTAACAGAGGATCTACGATGTAATGCATTTGGGTTTTCATTCTTAAATCATGGAAACACTTGTTCCTGGGTACAATCAAACGCTTTATATCTCCTTCAGGCGTTAAAGAAGCCAGCTCAATCAGTCAGGTACAACCCGATCGTGACATCCAAGCACTCTGCCTCATCAAACGTATTCCAACGAGAAGAAATTGGGAATTTTCTTAGCGTTCAAGGAGTACGTATGTACAAGTCTAGAGCTCTGTCCTGGTTGGCATCTTGTCAAAGGTTCCAAGAGCTTCTTCTTTTTTGTGTGCACATCTCTTCTGGATCTCCAGCCCGGGCCCCGGAGCTCGCGCGTTTAAAGGTTGCCAATGATCAGTATGGCCCTAGAAATGTGTTTGTCTCTCAAGGCACGGTGATGCTTCTCACCCGGTGGAGCAAAACCCGATCTCTCAAAGGGTATTCGAAACCCATTCCTCGTTTTCCAGACCCTACCACCAGCGAAATTATGCTCTTATATCTTTCATTATTCCGCCCACTAGAATTGGTCGTTATCGATGCACTATATGGCTCTGACGTCGCATCTGTGCATGCTAACCGTCTCTTTGTGAACAAAGGCGAACCATTCAAGGAGGATCGAATCCGCTCTTGTATTTCGCAAAGACTGATTTTCAAGGAAAAACAGCTGCTGTTTAACGATTATCGCCATTTCACAGCAGGTATGGTTCCCAATGTAGGTTTTAACCAAGCGACAGGTATCATGGACGAGATGCAGGAAGAGCTATGCAACCTTGGACATTTGCAGGCTGGTCACACCAAGTCTACCGCTGAAAGAGCATATGCTCGCACCCGTGAGGTATTGCAGGATATAACTCATTCAACCCTTCACAGATACCGAGAATGGTCAAAAACCTGGCACCGTTTACTAGATTTAGATAAGAATTGCAGTCCGCGGCTACAAACTGGACCCAGAATTGGAAATGCTCTAGACTTGGAAGCTCAAGAAAAAGAAATGCCTTCCCCTCCAGCGAAAAGATCCAAACTAGCAGTGGACTCTCCCAGGCATGGCATATTGGCATCCTCGGTTAAAGCAGAAACACCATGTAGTGCTCCAAGTAGTGCCAATGATATGGTTGTACTCCCAAGCGATATATCTCTCAATTACCACAACATCAAAAGAAGTCAAACACAATCCACCGCTGAAAACGGTGTAACAATCTTCAATGGAGATGACCGAAACTACGATCATCTTATTGGCACGTTCTTAAATGATCTCCGACAGATGTTCCAGGATCAGAAGGCCACGTTCCGAACATATACACAATTTCGAGTAACTATTGCCATTGCGGAACGTCAGAATAACACATTGGTCATAATGCCAACTGGTTCTGGGAAGACGATATGTGTGATGCTTCCGGTTTTCATCGAAAGATCTCTCAAGTCCACAATTATCATTGTGCCTCTTGTCTCACTCTCTACAGAGTACGTTGAACGGGCGACGAGTTGCAGACTAAGTGTTCAAACTGGGCTCGGGAGGAGGAACCAAAGTGAGTTCGCTGACATTTACGTCGTGCTCCCGGAGCATGTCCGTGACCCTCGCTTCCGGGAACTCGTGCTCCGACTCACAAACCATAAACGTCTGGCTCGGATTGTAGTCGACGAGGCGCATCTGGTCTCTATGTGGTCTTCTCTCCGACAAAGTTTACGGGACATCAAATATGGTCTCATGTGCATACCAACTTCAATACCTAGAGTATTATTGACAGCAACGCTTCCTCCTCGGGATCGAATGAATCTTTTGCTTCAACACGGAATTCGATCTGCTGTACTTTTCAAAGCCCCCACTGTGCGTCGCAACTTGCGTTTTGAAGTGAGAAGCCTCAAGGAGAATATCAGCGAAACCTCCCGAGACCCATCGGGAAGGTTCAGGAGCACGATTCGAGATCTTCTGCAGGCACTTACAACGGAAATGAAGTTGGAGATGGATGGAGTCTGTACTAATCTCTTAGAATATGGGAATGAGTCTAAATACTCTTTTCGAGTTCTGGTGTATGCGATGCAGCGCCATATCGTGGAAAAGGCGTACGAAGTTCTTTACGCTTCGTATGTTGCACTTCCTTCCGGCAGTACGTGCAATGGATAACTAAATTACGAAAAAAAGATTTCAGTTATTGCTTACCACGCTGGCATGTCCAAGAATGCACGTATGGCAGCCCACAAGCAGTGGACCTCATTTTCATCAACCTCAAACCTCACAAACGACTGTATGCCAGTCATTGACATTGGAATCATGGTGTGTACGTCGGCTTTTGGAGCAGGAGTTGACGCTCCGAATGTGCGCATCGTTATGCATTTGGGTGGCTCCTCATCACTTGTAGACTACGCGCAAGAAGCGGGTAGAGCGGGCCGTGATGGACTTCTTGCCCGATGTGTGGTTCTCTTTTCAAAAAGAGATGCCGACCATCTTACATCAACTCTGGAGAAAGAAGCAACCGAAAGTTTTACAGAAGACGCCTACCGCAAGTTATTTGGTTGGCTAGAAGCGCGGAATTGGTTTCAGGATTCACAATCATGTCGAAAACACTCCCTGTATGCGGCAATGGATGGAGAAGGCCCGGGAGTCTGCATTTTCGATCCTGAGTCTGAGCCTTGTGATGTCTGCCTTCATCATTACAATGGGCCTCCGCGTAGAGCTATTAATGCGGAACCAAAAACGCTTGGTACTCAAAACCTACTTGAAACATCCCAAAGCCCTGCGATAGATAATTCTCACAAGGTCACTTCCCATCTATTCATCTCGGAGAAGAATAAGAAACACGCAAATCAGGACTGCATTATTCAGCGAACTTCGAAACCTGAAGAGGCAGAAAGGGAAAGCTTTGCAATTGCAGATCCTTGCAGCTGGGGATCTGCAGTTCCAACGCCCTCCCCTCCACAATCAGTAGAGCTGCTAATCCGGGAGGCGGAGTCAGTAGCTCTAGATTTCGAAGGTGACTGTCTGGCTTGCTTGGTTCTGGCTAACAAAAACATTAAGGATGGTCATGATTGCTCTCTGTCACGTAGACGGTGCTTTCGATGCCATTCTGATCGCCACAGATTCAGTGCCTGTCGCAACTTTGTTCCGGTGGCCCAGGGCTGCTGCTACAAATGTGGTATCGGGTATTGTCAAGGATTAAAGGTCCACAGTGAAGCAATGGGATTTGCTTCTACATGCAAACTTGTACGGTTAAGGGACCTTGGATGGCTGTTATGGAGATGCAGTGAGGGGACGAGAAGGCATATTGTACGGGATCTGTTCTGCGATAATGACAGCGCAGCTTATCACACAAACTTGACAAAGCTTTCCACGGCAGGAAGCCAAGATAATGATAGACTCTGGGCTACCTGGCTCTCACGTACTGGTGATACCGTACCGAATCTGCTATGGTTGGCAAGTTGGTGGAGAAGAAAGTGGGAGGTAAGGATGGATAGCCAACAGAAAGATATATGAGATACCCCTACATTGAGCTCTTGGACGCAGACAATCTTTGGAGCTTTTAGTTTGTTTCAACGCATAAGATGTAGGACACAACGTTAACTTACATTACTTCAATGCAACTACTGTCTACACTTCACCGTGATGGGTATTCCTTGCATGAATCAAATCAAAGTGAGGAGCCCGGTTCCAACTTTTTGGTAGTGTTACGCAGGCTACACTCGAACGGAGCAATCAGACCGCCATTTCACTGTATAGCCTGTAGTCCGCCAAAACATTGTAAAATTTACGGCGTTCCAGTGAGTCCGCAAACTTAACCCAAAATTCAACATACCTTGAATGCAGTGTAGATTTGAGTGCACACGTCAGTGCACTCGAATCACTGACATGCACCATATGGTGCCAAACCGCTCGATGCTGACAAAGTCATACTAGTAGGTCAGCGCACCTGTCCGATAGACACTTGTCTATCCGCCCGGATGTAGTGTTGCCAAATGATTATTTCTTGAAGGGATTGAACCTTTCATACACGCGTCAGGAACGGTGTTTTTTAATCAAAAGTACGTTTTTGATATCAAAAAGCGGTTCTCTGGAGCTCTGTAGTAAATTAGTCATATTTTACAAGCACATCTCTATCAAACCATCTGTTTGTCTTATGTTTCTGGTTCTCACCTAGCAAAACCAACAGAAGCTTAGAATTCTTGCTATACAAAAACATGTTGCATCACTTATACAGACTACAAAAGGCAAAAAAACGATCAAAATAACAAAAATTAAACGTAAAGTTGATTGTTTTGACCTCATATGAGGTCAGCGGTCCGATAGACACTAGAGAGAGAGAAGAAACCTGGAACTATCGTTTAGGATCTCAAAATGCGATTTTTGTTTTTTAGAATGGCTCATTGGGCATAGCCGTGAGTAAACCGCCGGCGCTTGATAGGCATAACATACGTCCTGCAGTAACCAACCTGCCCCTCTTGCACCCTGAACAAAGCACCATCATCATCATCATCATTGAATACAGCTACCAAATCTTAGAAGAACTGTGCGTGTTTGCTTCCATGCAAAGCTCCGCTTTTGACTCACCGCTGTCGGTCATTGTTCACCACATTCGGCACCTGAGTCACATTCATTTGATGCCCAATACCAGAACCTGGTGAGTTGACGATCTTGGATAACAGGAAGGGTAGGACTCCGTCGCGAAGGCTGCCAAAATGCCCCCCAACCCTTCGCAGAGAGATGATTCCTTTTCATGGGCAATCGAGCAGTTCATTCGAGCCAACCAGCTGATGAATGCAATCGATGCAGACAGAAGACCTGTAATCGAAGAAGCCATTGCATGTTATCGAAACGTACTTCAGGTTGTGACACGGGAGGGAAATCCAGAAGCCTGGGCGCTTGTCCAAATGAACCTAGGAGAGGCATTTGCATTTCGCATTGGAGATGATCGGTGCCGGAATGTGGAGAATGTGATAGAGTGCTATGAGAAAGCACTGGAAGTGTGGACGAAGGAAGCAGCGCCGCTGGATTGGGCAAGGGTGCAAATGACCCTGGGGAACGCATTGCGATATCGCATTGGAGGTGATCGAAGCCGGAATGTGGAGAATGCGATAGAGTGCTATGGGAAAGCACTAGAATCGTTGACTAAGGAAGCAGCGCCGCTGGACTGGGCCAAATTGCAAATGAACCTGGGGATCGCATTTACAGATCGCATTGGAGGTGATCGGAACCAGAATGTGGAGAATGGGATAGAGTGCTATGAGAAAGTACTGGAGGTTTGGACGAAGGACGCCGCGCCGCTGAATTGGGCAACTGTGCAAATGAACCTGGGGAACGCATTGCAAAATCGCATTGCAGGTAATCGGGGCCGGAATGTGGAGAATGCGATAAAGTGCTATGAGAAAGCACTGGAAGTGTGCACTAAGGAAGCAGCGCCGCTGGATTGGGCAAAAGTGCAAGTGAACCTGGGGAACGCATTGCGAAATCGCATTGGAGGTAATCGGGGCCGGAATGTGGAGAATGCGATAAAGTGCTATGAGAAAGCACTGGAAGTGCGGACGAAGGAAGCAACGCCACTGGGCTGGGCAACTGTGCAAATGAACCTGGGGATCGCATTTACAGATCGCATTGGAGGTGATCGGTGCCGGAATGTGGAGAATGCGATAGAGTGCTGTGGGAAAGCACTGGAAGTGTGGACTAAGGAAGCAGCGCCACTGGATTGGGCAAAAGTGCAAATGAACCTGGGGAGCACATTGCGAAATCGCATTGGAGGTATTCGGGGCCGGAATGTGGAGAATGCGATAAAGTGCTATGAGAAAGCACTGGAAGTGTGCACTAAGGAAGCAGCGCCGCTGGATTGGGCAAAAGTGCAAGTGAACCTGGGGAACGCATTGCGAAATCGCATTGGAGGTAATCGGGGCCGGAATGTGGAGAATGCGATAAAGTGCTATGAGTAAGCACTGGAAGTGCGGACGAAGGAAGCAACGCCACTGGGCTGGGCAACTGTGCAAATGAACCTGGGGATCGCATTTACAGATCGCATTGGAGGTGATCGGTGCCGGAATGTGGAGAATGCGATAGAGTGCTGTGGGAAAGCACTGGAAGTGTGGACTAAGGAAGCAGCGCCACTGGATTGGGCAAAAGTGCAAATGAACCTGGGGAGCACATTGCGAAATCGCATTGGAGGTATTCGGGGCCGGAATGTGGAGAATGCGATAAAGTGCTATGAGAAAGCACTGGAAGTGTGGACTAAGGAAGCAGCGCTGCTGGATTGGGCAAGAGTGCAATTTAACCTTGGGATGTCTCTTTTTTTCCGATTTTGTGATGGCACTAGTGATGCCGAACATGCACAAGTGTACCTGCGCAATGCGCTCACGGTTATATCGAAGGAGTCCAATCTGTTGGTTTTCCTGAGAGTGAGCTTTGAAGTGGCCAGAGTTTCGGCCGCAGAAGGATCTTCGGATGAGACGAGATCAGCAGCGGGGGATACGCTGAAGGCGCTGGAATACGTCAAGTCTCTTACGGGAGCAGGTTTGTTACATGTACGGACTGTGGATGAAGATTACGCTGCTCTGGCGGGCATACTTGCAACGTCGTACTTAAGCGACGGGGATTACCACATGGCTCTGGAGAGGTTTGATCGCTTCAAAGCTTCTTTGCTATTGGGGTTTCTGTCCGAGGGGGTAGGAATCGCTCGGCGACTGTCTGGAGATTTGGATCGTTTCGATAGTTTACGAAACAGGTATCGCATGCTGAAGCACAAACTCGACCTGGCCTCTGGAAAGCTGGAATTTGACTTGGTCTTGACCGAGTTGAATGATGTGAAACAGAACATTGATGACATTGTAGCCGTCATCAACAAGCAGAACTCCATTACGGATGCGCTACCCGTGTCTTCGAGGGAAATGGTCGAGTTCTTGGACCGAAGCAAAGCAATCGCAATTGTGCTCTTCTTCGCACCACGGAAAGAAATGATGAAAGTTAGGGATTTTTCAGAGTTCCTACACACGTTCTCCGTTTGGAATGGGGAACTTAGATTACACGAGGGGGAACTGAGCTACTCTGACAGAAGAATAGGCTTGGATGAAGGGCATGTCCAACAGATAGGGAATTTTGTGTCTAAGATTTTTCGTGCGCACCATTTTGAGAACGCACCAACCCGGCTCGTCGTCGTTCGTCATCGTCACCTGCACGCAATTCCTTTCGCTGCGCTCCGGATTCAGATCGATGAGTCTGGAAGGGAGGGCAAATATCTGGGAGATGTGTTCACCTGAGGTATCTGGATGGTGCCGAGCCTCTCCATTGCGGTACGGGTTGATGAGAGAGGAGTCGCCAGCAAGCCGTTGAAAGAGTGTGAGATCGTATCCGCAACGTGTCCCACAGTACGTCTGCGACCTCAGCACGAAGAAGTGATGCAAAAGATTGGGTTCGGCGGTAGATCACATGTACACATCGCTCATCCATGCCCACCGCATAGCGAAATCATGTCGCGCCGCGAGTTGAAGACTTGCGATATTTTGCACTTGACATGCCACGGCACCTTTGCAGGAGGAACAGAAACTGCAGCAGCGCACCTAAACCCCTCAGAAGTAGTGAATGCAACAGGACTGAGTTTTGGTACCGGAGACGAAGCGCTGTTAAACATGGCTGATATTTGGGGTATGCGTCTCAGAAACTGCACGTTAGCCACGGTGGTTGCGTGTTCCGGGGCTGCGGTGGACGTTTTGTCTCGAAGTGATGAGAGTTTGAGTATCGGAACGGCGTTACTGGTGGCTGGCGCGCGAAACGTGGTGTGTACTCTGTGGCCTGTTCATGAGCTCTCAGCTGCTGCGATAATGTCGAAATGCTACGAGAAGCTATGCGCTGCTGCCGTAGACGGAGATGTGGATGTATCCAACATATCTGCGTTTCTTGGAGAAGCCCAATCGTGGTTTCGAGACTTAACTGATTCTGAGTACTTCGACGTATTGGACCGCTTTGATCCTGATGACAAGCTTACCGGTTTGGATAACAAAGACATCCTTGCGTGGGCACCTTTCGTGGTGATAGGCCCGCCGCCATGGTATTCGCAATAGTACCCTTCGTAAATGGTCTAGATATGTAGTACAGTATGGGGCTCGAGGCGACGATGGGACGCGTTCTGGAGCCGTTTGTTCCTCGTTCCAGTGGCGCAGGACGCATTCAACACCTGCTGCCATAAAATCGTAGGGTCTACAGCGCAGAGCAAGCACTCCGAATTTTTGAATATTATTTTCATCGGTTTAAGATTTGGCAGAACAGGCTTTCTTGCCTTGCTGGCACCGGAACGGCGAGATGGCTGGTCCATCGCATCTTACTGCGCTGCGTGGCACCAGCAATTCAGTGCACAGTGCAAGCGATAGCCTGCGATGGAGAGGGCTGGGACAGAAAGGACAGAGAGGAGCGCTTCGGCGCAGTTGGAGCAAACGGGCTGGTGCAGCCACTTCGCAGCGGACTCAGTCGGCTGCGACGCGACCACCGCCGACCGCCGCCGGCGACAAGGCTGCATGAGTGTGCGCTTAAGCCTGCAAAAGAATTATTCTTCCGCGTTCCTCGAAATCCTACTGAAATATTCAAACGGAGCCAACCTCCAAACGCATGCTTCGTCGCGCCGTCCGCATCCTTGAACAACTCCGGAAAGCACATCGGCCACCGCCGTACAACATAACTTTACGTCCCCATCTCGCAGCAAGTGAACCCCAGTCGTGTTGATACGCCAGCGACGAATTGAACAGTAGCGATGAGCAACATGCCTCCATGCACTGCCTCATCTCAAAGAGACAATACCACATACCCAGGCACCTTTCTTGAATCAATACAGTACTCTTATCAGAAGGCGTTCAAAAGCTCTCGACCTCGCTCTTACTGCCGATATACATCAGCCAAGAGACCTTTTTCGTACAAGTCCTTGTACGTCTCGATTGCAGCTTCGTACTGACACACACTGGTCCAGTAGCTCTCCCATACTCTCCTTTCAGGCACCGACAAGCGCTCCTTTGAAGCGGCATGCCCCACACCCTAACGATATCACGCAACAGAACGATATCAACTAACTACGAGTCTTCCACCGTTTTGTTCTGTGCTGACCTGCACTTCTTGCCTCCTGCTTGCTCATATAAGGGCAACTAGCTGCACTTAACGCAATTTGCATTCGATAAAGCTATATCTGCCCGCACAACCTAGTTTTCGCGCGACGCCCAACACAGCGTCGCTCGTGGCCTCTACTCCCAGATTGCTGCAGTTTCCTGTCACACTAAAGAAAGACGCAGTTGGTTATGAGCTTCAGAAGGATGGTGGTCAGAGTAATTCCTGCACTCGCAACACTGTGTCTCGCAGGGCACTAGTTGAGCTCTCCGGCGAGAAGCTGGACCCTTCCGTCTTCGATGTTGCCAATGCGTTCGTTATCGATGTCGAAGACTGGGAGAAGCACTGCCCAGCGGTTCAGCCTGTAGATGAGGCCGATGACATGCTCTTTTACGTCAGTGATGAAGTTTCCGTGAATGGAAGCCAGGTCTATTTGGTCATGTCCATTGTGTCTGGCGCCGCGATTGCTCCCGAGATTGAAATTGACGCTAGCGAGAATCCCGCGTTTGTCAACGCTCTTCCGAACACAGTCGTCTTTAGAGACAGCCTGATGTACGCCACCACAACCTCTCTTTGTTGTCCACCTCACGAAACTTGATGTTCATAGATTCCCTTCGGGTTGCAACCAGCCCGACAATTTCTAATAACACCAAAGTCAACCTGTTCACTGGCGCCGTGTTGTAAGTCGGTGCATCCCTATCGGCTAACCTGAGCAAGTTCAAGGTCAAGCGTCTGTTTTAGGCTGAGGTCCAGTGGGAACAAATTCTCAATACTCGTCTAGAATCCCAACTGAGTGAACGCCGCATTCACCGATGTGAGAAGTGGTGAAATTGACAGTCGTCCAATTCCCAAGGTCTGGCTTTTCCGTGAAGATTGTGTTCGATGGTCGCATCTGTGCTGGGGCCTTCGGCAGAAGTAGACTGGGTTGCTGACGTAGAAATTGACGCTGCAATCGAGGCTGGCATCCGTGCGTCACGCGAATTGAAGCAGCGTGTGACAGCTCACATCATCCTACCGCGTTTCAACTGGAAGGACTTGCTGCCTTCAAAAAAATGTAGCTGGTAGCTCCACCTTCACGGTCAACGACGAGCTGAATGCGGAAGCCAGCATAAATGGGTTCATTGGTGTGTGCCCAACTGTTCGTGTTGAATTTACTCTTGGCAAGGAAGGTATCGAAGGGAACATCGGAGCCATAATGCGTTTGGAGGTGGACACTCGCATCAAGAACCCAGCGTACGCGGCGTGCACCGGTAGTGGTTCATAAGATTGGGAATTGCAGCAATTGTTTTAGGTGTCGTGGTGCACTCAAAATCAAGAGCAAATATCGTTCAGTTGGTCGAGAATGGCCGTGTACACAAAGAGAAGGTGGTCATCGGTTACCTTTTCGAGACTCGCTTTGGAACTCTTTGCGCCGCTCCGGCAACATGCGCAGCTGCACTGCCCGAATCTACGTCCGTCACCCCGCCCTCCCGGTTGCCACCGCCGTTCTTCCACGAAAAAGTGCTCGAAGGATATTTAAGCGTCTCTAGAAAGTGCATTTTCTTCCTCAAATCTTGTCAATCTTGTGGCGCGTATATCCAATGCAGTACCAGCAGGTGCACCCCAGGCCACCGCCCGTTAATACTGTTTCTGGAATCCGATTCCAGTCCATGCTCTCTGGATTGAGCCGAGGGTCACTCAAATCGCAATTCAAACTGACCACTCGTGAAAGTTTTGAACAGTAACTCTAATACAGTTCAAGCACATATCCAACTATCTAACTGTGAGAATCGATAATCTGCAGTGTCATTTTAACTTTTGACCAGTAAAGTATGGGTCTCAGATACCAGTCTTTTTGCAGAAACAAAAAGGTAGCCTCACACTATCGGAACTAAGAAGCCAGTGATCGTAACACGATTGCTGCAAATGGGAGGGATGGAACCAACGGTACGTTTAGCCGATATATCGAGCCGAGAAAGCGTCTACCCTTCGCATGTATTTGACTAGGGGAACGTAGCATACAATACGGATTCTCGTACAGATCCTCGCGTTTCTAGTATGATACAGCAGGTTAGGTTGCTAGCATTGCCAAGGATTTAAGACAACTACTGCTAGATTGCCAACCCTTCGCACTTTGATGAGAAACTGTGTGCCCCGGTCTTCGGTCTTTTACGGAGTGTAAGCGCGCTTGTTGTCGACAGCATTGCTGGACTGGCGAGTACGCTGCGAGAGCTTCGATGGAATACCCAATCCACCAATGATCCCGGCCATCCAGCAATGCTCCGTTCAGACGGTTCCACACGGGGCAGACTTCTAGGCTGGAACCCACGGAACCCCCAGCTACCGTGCAGCAGCGTTCGGCGGTTCTATTTATCCGTCTACACGTGTATCAGAGACATGACCTCAGGTCGTAATTTTCCAGCGCTGCGAGTCGAGCAAGCGCCCTGGTTGACACATCCAGGGCGACGTTGCGCCCCTTCCAAGCGTCTACGTGAAGAGCTTAAAGCCTGTTCGCTCAGTTCGAGACGAAAGCCTGAGCGTTTCGTGGTTACGATTACGTATTCGCAATCACACGTAATTCTCGCCCACCATTTCAACCACGTCCACCACAACTCTATCAGTCACAGCCGGTTCGACTCGCCCTTGTTCTTATTCGCCATCTCCAACACGTCTCGATTCTCTGATGGATAGACAACGATCTCTCAACCCGGAGGATACCCTCTACAATTGCCTTAGTCACTTCATGTCAGCAAACGCAATCTTTCCCCCACTCAATGATAGCGACATCGATGTTTTTGACATCGTGAACATTCGAGCTACGGGTCCACGAGGCAACATGCTGGAATTCACAGACGTTTCCTTGTGCGACGTGCTTTCGCCCGGTGAGAGACATGAACTTAAGGATAGAATTAAGAATGGAGAGCCTTTCGTAAATGAGAAACGTCTGTCTGCCATATCCAACTGGTCGGTGGATGCAAAGGTCGCAGTTGAGCATATTCTGGGATCTCATGGTTCTTCATTCGCCGCGGCACAAGGGAAATTCGTTGATCTCGCAGTTGTCGACGAAGCGAAGAAATCTGCAGGCCGCGGCATAACACGTCTCATCCAGCAAAAGGTGCACAAGTACTTTGCAAGTCTCATTACGGAAACGTCGCTCGACTCGCACATTCGAGAAAGATTTTTGATCGGTGTCATCACCGGTGTCATCACCGGCAAACTCGAAGCCATCACGGAACGCACCTCATCCGCACAAATGGCGGCGAACACCACCGTCAATGCCGCTAATGCCAGTCTCGCTGGTACAGCAACTACTGTACGCAGGGTAGGGCTATACGGCAGAGGCGTAATAGGCGTCAAAATGGTTTGCTTTCTTGTGCAATGTGATGTGAAGACTGAGAGGTATAGGATATCTAAGGCTATACCCGTTATCCGAGGGGATGAGGAACGCTTTAGGATATCTCGTAGGTTCTTAAACGGCGGCAGGGGTCTAAGAAATCTATTGTGGATTTCCCGCCGGGGTAGTTATCTTTTTGCGGCGTGCCATGTGACTGACGCCAATGATCAGATTCTCGACAATGAGACAAGAGTGACGTTTAAAAGGCTGACGACGGAATGCGGCACAATGCCCAGTTGACTGAAAGCACCCCAACCAGACGGAGATGGAAATTAATATGATAGGGTCTGGAAGGACTTTGGGGGCGTTGCTGGGCGCGATTTGTGGAATATGGACGGGCCCACCGTTCTGCCAAAAGAAGAAAATGAGCTCAGTCCTTTTCATATAGGAACAGATCTCAGGGGCTTAGCGGGCATTGAAACGGATGAGTATTTTCGGTGGATGTCGACTGGTGACATTCAGACCGAGAGTCAAGTAGGGATAGAACCCAGTGCGAGTGGCGCTGCGTCCGCATGAGTGCGAGAAGGGTTTGTATAGCGAGGTAGTGGAAACAGACGTGCGCTGCTGGGTCCCGCTCGCAATCCTTCTCACGGTTCAGCAGCAGCTTCAGTCTGGCTTTCACTGTCGATTGCGGTTTCATGTTTTCCTCCTTAGGAGCGTAACACCATTAGACGCAAGACACTGAAATGTCGTTTGTGTTCGTAATACTAGCCGCTGCATCAGTTGCTCCCTTCCCTGCGAACTTGCTCTATACTTGTGTGGCTTCTAACGATAGTACCGTAAACCCAGAAAAAAACGACGTCACGACGGCCTTTGTGACAAGGGTTGCACCTGAACAGATAACCAAGCCCCCTCAATAGAAGTATAACCATACACCTCAAGTGACAGCGGCACCTCTAAAATCGGCGGTGTCGCGAATGAAGTGAAAGAGTGCAAATGGGTGCGATGAATACCCGTTTTTGCGTATCAGTGCGTTATTCCTGATTAGCATTTTGTGTCGCACACAAAGTCCATGAAAACATTGCCAGCAATGATACCACATATTAGGAAGAGAGCATTTGTGTACTCGCATTTTTCATGCGAACACGGATTAGAACACGCTCAACTGCCGAGGGCACAGATTAGCAAGCTTTCAAAATCGGGGCAATTCAGATCGTGCGACGGCTCACGATGCAGACTTGACGGCTTTCTGCACCTTAACAGCACATGTTTAGCCGTTACCGTCCCCTCTTCTTTACATCGTCGCCATGCTCCGCATTCTCCTCCTTTGCCTCTCCAAAAGCAATCGACTGCGCCAAATCGACAACGACCCCTTCCGCCACCACATCTCGGCAACTGCGCGACGCCGTCGCGACAGACGTATCCCTCGGGTAGCGCTACAGGATTCACATTCATCTCCGTTTATGACTCTATTCCTGTCGGGTAATGATCAAGCTCTTATCACACTCACTGGTTTCGATCATAATGCCTTCGATTATATTCTAAACAAGTTCGCGCCACTTTACGGTATATACTCCCCGTACTCTATCACTGGGATGGTAACTCGCCTCCAGCGCCCCGCACGAAGACCGAGATCGCTGACGGCTTTGCAATGTCTCGGTCTGGTGCTGAGTTGGGGCAGGACGCGAGGGTCTACCATGGTCTTGTGTATGTTGTTCGGCATATCAGCATCGGTATGCTCGCTGTTTCTTCGTTTCGGGAGGCGACTTGTGTTGCGGTCATTGAAGGATGATGATAACGCAGCTGTCAGAATGCCAACAGCTGAGGAAATAGAGGCCTTTCAAAATGCATTCTCTGCCAAATACTCTACCCTAGGTGATGTTTATGCTGTAGCAGATGGTTTGAAGCTTTACTTGGAGCAATCTGGGGACTGCGTAATTCAGAATATGTTCTATAATGGATGGAAGCATGATCATTACGTCGGCAACGTCTTCGTGTTTGCTCCAAATGGATGCATCATTGCATGCGCAACAAACGCTCCAGGAGCCATGCATGACTCTACTATAGCTGAATGGGGAAACATTTATTCGAAACTAGAGGCCTGCTACGAAAACTACGAAGGGAGATGTGTCGTGGACTCCGCTTTTTGTAAGGGACAGTACCCATTTCTTATTAAGTCTGCACAGGATCATTTCAGCTCGGCTGTTTACGCTTCAGATGTCGTGCGTATGCGTCAAGCAACGTCTGCAAGGCAGGCATCCAAATGGGGAATGCGTGGATTTCAGTGAACTTTTCCTCGCCTCAAGGACCGAATGCCGTACGAGGAGAGAGGCGAACGTAAGCTAATTTTACTTTCAGTGGTTCGGCTATTCAACCTTCGGGCAAGACTGGTGGGGATTAATCAAATCTTATCATCTTATATGCCACACATGGGCGTAGAAGCAAACCATCTATTGTTCTCTATGAATCCGTAAAACAAGCTACTTCTTGACCAGCGACATCATCAACATCTCCATCATACGTTCATGTCGCTTGGTCTCTTCCTGCCGAATTGCTCGCTCCTCTGCCCGCTGCGCCGCTTTTTCTTTCCTCTCTTCCTCTCGTTCGGCCTCCCGTCGAAGGCGCTCTTCACGCTGTTCCTGTCTCCATTTCTTTTCTTCCTCACGCTCTATAGATCTCATCGCCTTGTCGTCGTCCCGCCTCGCCTGATCCTGCATCATCTGTAGCTTGTAAAGCTCAATCAGGTCAGCACTCGAGCTTTTTGGCGTCTCTTTTGCCCCCCTCTTACGCACGATAGGGCGTGCACTGGAAGGGCTCGGTGATTTTAGGGGGGTCTTCTCGCGCGCGCCGTCTGCTGAATGCAGTACTTCTGCGCCGCTAGGGCCGTCATCGAAAGGATTAGTCTCCGGCTCCTCGTCGCCTGAATCAAATGCACAAAGGATATCATCCGAATCTTCACCTTCCCCGATGTCCGCACGTTCTGTCATACTGTAACGAATACGTTTAGCTTTATCAACATCTAGAGGAATGGTAGGATCCCCAGTTGGGATCCTGCGGCGATGAAGAGAGGCAAATTTACGCTTCAAGCTGTCCACGGTGCGCTTATACTCGGGGTATCTTTCCGAAGGAAGCCGGACGATATGGTCCCATTCCTCCTTAGAGAGCGGTAAATGTTCTTCTAGAAGCTCCAGTAAATTGTCTACTTCCTGCCTTGAAAATCCCGAGCCGCGCCCCCAACTCTTCTCGATCGTCTTCCTCCTCTTACGAATTCCACCCACTACCCTCGAAGCCGACTTTCGGCCACCTCTCTGCTGCCGTGCAGCAGCATGAGAGGGTACAGTTCTCGTCGCTGCGGCCTCGGAGAAAGTGGTGGAGAGGTTCCGGCGCGTTGGTGGGGATGTGCTAGTTGCAGCGGAATCGGGCGGAAAAGACGGCAATGCACCTTGCGCGTGAGGCATAGGCGTCTCGGAGGAAGGCTGGGATGGCGATGCGGAGCGAACTTGCGGCAGAGTCGTGACCGAAGGGCTTCGGTGACGTGACAGAGAAGCTTGTGTTCTCCCGGGGTTGCATTCCAAAGAGCGTTGTACGGAGAGCGGAGCCGATATGAAAGGAGGAGAGGGAAGTGGTGGGGGCTCAGGGAAGCTCTCCGAAGGATCGTCGAGCGGGGGTTGTGCGTAGGCGGTGTCTTGACCGGTGGGTGGGGCAGGGGCAAAATCCGCTTGGCCGGAAGAAGTCATTCTGCACGTGCAAGGAGGTGCCCGGCGGGAGGTAGTCGGTGTTGGAAGGGGGGTAGGCGAAGGTTGGTGGACACAGCTGGCACAAAAAGTGGCGAGTGGGAATTTGTGTACAGCACAAATCAACCTCGCACGTGGGCGAGCGCCAACCACGGAGAAAAAATGCGCATACATATTTGGGGTGATTTTGGCGCAAACAGCCCTCGAAATGCCGAAATGTGCAGCAGTAAATTGGAATTTGTGTAATCAGGAAGCACCCAGTAACCTCGACAGAATATTTGCGTACCAAATGGTATTATTCTAGTGGCCATATAGTTTCGGCAATAGAGGATTTACGCCGTACAAATTCTCGTACAATTATGGTATACACCAGGGACAGGATGCACACTTGTCATTTGTGGCTACGAAACGTACGAGAATTTCATACGAATTCTCGTACAAACCACCATCCATACGAGTAGCTGATGGTATAACTCTTTCGCAGACGACGCGCTACGTTTGAACGGCTCTCTGACCATGAGCACGTCCGGGCATTCCGAAAAATCGTCGAAAGACGCCAAGGATATGCAGACTACAACAGGATTGCCCGGAAAAAACCAAACCATTCTCTTCAACTACCAAAAGAGTCTGCCTTATCGTCCACTACGCAAAAATTGAAGCGATTTCGGTTTACTCAAGCATATGACATTTTTCTTCTTCAAGCGGTGCGAGAATATGACGCGCATGTTCCAGAATGGGGCATAACTGACGTAATATTGATAAAGTGTTGAATACTTTTCTTGCAGTAGTTCCTCAGGCAGTGTTTTCTTATATGAACCTTCCATCACGGAAGACGCTATTGGATCGATTTAAAAGGCTTTTGGCTATACAAAAAGCGGACAATAGGCGTAATGTGTCCGCAACTGGAATTGTGGAGGAGTAGGGTGAAAAGAAAGTGCTGCTAGATGATCTTATTCTTGAAATGGACGAAAAAAGCAGAAGCGGTGAAGGTAGAAAAGGAAGTGCTTAGAGCACATGAGAAAAAACTAATTGATTCCAGTGAAGAAATACGCAAGAAGGCTATGAAACGCAAGACAATTGCAGTGCAAAGTGATGGAGGTACTGATATCTCGAAATCGCCAGGCAGGAAACGGGCTCGACGTTTGGAGGCTTCTAATTCTGTTGACGATATGACATTTTTTCTTCTCGAGCAATCGAAAGAACTTCAACTATTTGAACAGAAGCGGTTCGACATGGAACACGAACGCTTGAAGATGGAAAGAGAAAGAAACGAGAAAGATCGGCAACATTTTGAGGCTTCGAGGAGAGAGGCGGACAGTGGATTGGAGCTTGAGAGGAAAAGATTTGAAATGGAAAAGGAAGAGCGTGCTTTAGCACTTGCAGAGAGGAAACAGATGATTGGTTTGATTGAAGCTTTGACAAAGAAGCTTCAGTGAGGTAAACTGGATATGATGGTACACTAATTGGTTCGTTTACCCCAGGTGGTACTTCACAGGTTGCTCTTATTTCGTCCGTGCGATTTGGCAGTTAGAACGGTTTGTTTGTTCATGCTTGGTGCGATCGCTATACATGCGTCTGTTTACGTGTTTTCAAGATGACCGTCTGACTGAGTGCTATATTGCAAGCGTTTTTCCTCTTTTTTCTCGGCGCCTCGAACGAGCCTTTGGATTGGTGAAAGATATGATTCAGAAAGACGTAATCCATCCCAACTCTCATACCTACGACAATTTGATACAAGGTTGTGGCCGTTGGGGAGAGCTGGATGCTGCGTTGCGCTTGTTTCACTGAATGCGAATAGCTGGGGTTGCGCCTACCATTGTCACATACTCTGTAGCAATTGACGCCTGTGCAAAATGCGGTGCGGCGGTTGCAGTGGATCAAGCTTTAGATCTTATAACTGAAGTGAAACGGAGTGGTCTGGAACCAAACCTCGTTACGTACAATTCTCTCATTACACATGTGCGAGAGCTAAGCGATCCCACCTTGCTTTTAAAGTACTTCAGTTTATACGAGAAGACAGAATTCTCCCGGATATCCTAACCCTGTGCTCTCTGGCTGATGCATGCGGTCGGAGCGGAGATGCTATTCGCGCCTTCGAGATCATCGAACAACTGGTAATGGAGTTTCTATCAATTAAGCCCAATGTGCCTGTTTACAATGCGCTTATACATGCATGTTTCAAGGCGAACGATTTCGAAAGTATGAAGATTGCCTTTGATGCTTTGAAACGTGAGCGTTTGCAGCCAAACGTTGTTACCTATTCAACTCTTATTAGTGCGTACACAGCGAAGAGTCACTTCGAAGATGTCCTATACTATCTGAACAAAATGCAAGAAAGTGGGATGTGTCCTAATGAGCTAACTTTCACTTCTGTGATTTCAGGATATGGACGTTCTGGAAATGTTGATCAGGCCATGGAAATGCTTGAGAAAGCACGGAAAATTTATAGAAAGCCGGACGAAGAACTTTAACTGCGGCGATCGTTGCCGCAATCGGTGGCGATCGCAAGGAAACTGTGCTGAAATTGGTAAAAGAGATGAGTCTTGCTGGATATTGTGTTCCGTATGTTTTGAACAAGATGATTCGGAAAGCTGGTGATCCAGAACGAAGTGGAGCTGAATTGCGAAACATGCTATCTGTTATGGAAGCATTGAATGTCCGCCCTCAGCGTGTAGCCAAAGAAACGATAGTCAAAGCCTACGCAGAAGAAGGGGATGTGGTGTCTGCTTTCGGGGTCTTGCCGGATATGCAGCGTTTGGGATACCCTCCGAATCATCAGACATACCGCAGTCTTATACATGAGTGTACAATTAGCAAGGATCCCACTCACATAAGAGAAGCAAGGGCCTTGTTTCGGAAAATCCGAGCCAGTATCGAGGATGGCCACGCGTTTCTTCGGTCGCACCGATCGAGGGACCTTTACGATGCAGTGGTTCGCGACGTTGACAAAATCTCTGATCCCTCGGAACGAGCAAGGCTACTAACGGGCATGCTAGAATCCATGGCGAAGGATTGTGGGAAAGTTTATGAGTATTTACTAGCGGAGCGAGTTTTTCCAGAGATACTGAAGGACTTGTGCTTCTCGTGAGTAAACTTTCGAGACTTCGGACACCATTGAACCTCGAGTCCCTGTGTGTAATAGTTCTTTAACTAGTCCATCGTCTTCCAATGTCAGCAGTGGTCTTGGTCAGCAGTTCGTACACACACGAAACAATGGAGGGCCCAAGGGATCCTTTGATCGCAGTGCTAGCGACACAATATGTACGATCGTATTCGTTCAAGTCTGAATGATTCTTTTCTGTTCGACACTTTTCGGGTGTTTGATAGAGTTGGGAAACTAAACTACATTGAATTTTAGTGTTCTTGTAATATGACGACTTTTCAAGACCCTACGAAAACTATGAGGCCACTAAGGATGATAGAATCGCACATCGAATAGTCGCGAAAGGGATTGCGGCAAAACTATCTTGAAGGGAAGTTGCAGAACAACACGGACTTGGATTCGGAGCAAAGATATTGTCTATACACACATGGGTTGAAGGTCTAAGATCGCCGATGGAAACCTCCTCTTACCACCCAGTTGCTTCGGTATCCGATACAAGTTTAGCAATTCTGCACAAAATGAGGTGATGGGGACACAGATAACCGTTGAGGGAGATGAAGAGCAAGGCATGTTTAGTTAAAATAAAACTGAGCTACAGCGTTCCACGAATGACGTGAAGAGCCTCCTTTTTTGACCCAGAGCTGTTAGAGATTTGCTACAATCCGTAGTCAGGTGGTGCAACAGGGTTGACTGAGGCTATCAGTGAAGGATAATTCAGATTCGCACTGTTGTAGATGCCAGCAAAGTCTTCATTGATGAGATGGTCAGGCATGTCAATGTTGACATCGTCGATAGGTCTCAGTCCCATTTCCTTAATCGGACCATCCCCGACAATGTCGACAGGGTGCAAACTGGAATAGTTCATGGAGATAGGATCACCTTCTGCAAGAGAAAATGCAAAACCAAGGTCGGCAAGTGGGGCGTTGTCGAGCCCATAGTCACTCATCGTGCTCTCAAAGAGGAAGGGAGGAATGAGGTCTTCTTCAAGTGAAGTAACGGTATCGCTCTTTTGACATTTGTTAGCAGAACGTCCCCCTCTCCTTTCCTGCTCCCCTGCTCCAGCTCCGACTCGTCTTCGTCCTCCATCATTTACTCTGGGCGAGTAAATGAGGAGAGAGTATTCACGACACAATCATGTTGCGTCTCAAGAACAGATAAAGCGATGTTGGAGGTGGACGGTGTGCCAACGAAGTCAGCGACTAGCGCGGTATCAGTTGAAAAATTGGCAGACTCCTCTGGATGCAAACACAAATACGAAGAAACAAGCTGTGAAGTAGAACAGGAGTCTGGAACAGCAGTATGAGTATCGCCGAGGACAAGTGGTGTTTGCGGTTGCTGCAACGCAACAGGTTGAGAAGCAAGTAGTTTGCGAGGGGAGCCAAGTAAGGAGGTGGCAGAGGCATTCATGCTCTTCAGCGTGGCCTGACATGCTGCTGAGGACGGTGGGTCGTCATTTTGTAGCGGGTTGGTCGTCGGACTTTGAGGTTACACTTCGCGATGGCGTTGAAAGCTTGCGAAGAGTAGAAGTGAGCGAGCGATGATTATCGGATCCTGACAAAACATTCCTGCGCATCCTCAGCCCGCCATTTCCACTGCGTGAAGCGGGTTTCCATTTCGTCCTCGCTAGCACCAGCTTCAAGATCCGCTGAATCGTCATCTACGACGATGGGACGAAAGTAGTCATACTTTTCCGGAAGAAGCTCTTTCGGTATAAACCAGCACGAGCCAAATTTGTACTGGGACAAAAGAATAGTAGCCTGTGTGCTTAGCCATACAACCAGAGCAATGGCCAATGCAGGTTGCGGCTGCACGTGCAGAACGTTGTAAGGGCAGCCCCAGAAGTGCTATGGGATAGCAAGACGAGTGACGGTTGTACTGATAATATACGAGGGAAGCAGAGGAAAACGAAGGTCTTCGACAGCATTGAGTACTATTTGTGGTACCCAGAACGAAAAAAAGGCAAACAAAAAGAACCGCATATGGTTTTGGAGCTGATAAAGAAGAAGAATACCAATCAACAATGAGCCGTAAAATCGGGAATATAGCGTGGAGAGTTCTCAGCGCATCGCCTCCCAGCCTTCAGAGAAACCAGAAGGGTGGTGTGCCTTCCATATGAGCAACATTCATCTCATTAAAAAGATGGAGAAGCAGATGAACTTGAAGAATGCAGCAGTAGCAAACACATTGAAGAGCGGCTGCACAGCGATGCCCATAGTGAGATGTACAAGGCACAGGTAAGAGTCTGCAACAGCTTGCAAGCCCACGGTCATTAAAGAGACACGACGAGTGCCAGCTTGGGTGCTTGTCATTTCCATCTGTCTGATGAGAACAATAACTTGTATAAAGGTGACGACGGTGACAGGCAGGGTGTAGTTAACAGCCTTGCAAAAAAGATTTACCGTGTCCAGGGTGGACAGAACGAGGGATATTCTGCTTTGACCTTGCTTGGATACAAAAACACCTTTCATCTCTACAAACTCATCAGTGGGCTCCAGTTAACTGCCCGACAAAACTCCAGGAACGTTGGGATCGAGGCGCTGTGTGTCGCTTTCGCTAGGGGTCTCATCGGTGACCTGTCCCTCGGTTACATGAAAAGTGGCATGAAAGGCGCACTGCGCGGCAATGATGGATCGAGGGATGGCACGTTGCGCTCGGTACTGTTTGCGATGCTTTTGAAATCTTGGAGATACGGTCTTGAGGAAGCGTTCTTCCGTAGTATTGAGGTTGGTAAATGTTAATCCACTTCTCTTTCTGCGTGCTGCTGGACATATTCCAAGCGCTCCTTCGCGCCTCTGCCTAGCTCTACTCGTTTAAAAAAGTTAGGCAGTCATGAGAGTCATTAGTCTCCCAAATGATTCTTCTTTGAGGATCGAAATAAATGGAGGGGCTAGGGCAGCCATGGCAGAAATAGAAATGTTTGGTAAAGCCCCTAGCCGTTGACAAGCTCCTTCGAATAGCTTGATATTGCTCCGTACAATCCCTAATTCCTTAGCAAAGTCCTGTTCATCCCGACTTTCTGCAGGTGCGACGCGAATTATGTCCTTGACTTCAATCATGCCAGGATGAAGCTGATCCAGAAGGATACAGAGTACAGCACAGTCCCTGAAGCTTTCAGTGAAGTCTACGACCTTAATTCGGTGAATAACACATACGGTTGCACACCACTGAAGAAGCTTTCGTATACAATCTTTGTCTGTGCACTGATAGATAACCAATCTGCTTGGACTCTTGATCGTTGGGCTTAATTCTCGAAATTTCTCCGGTGAGCTACACTACATAGCATTCGCCGTTCGGGCATGGAATTCGTACTGTGCTGCACTGAGACTTTCGTCTAACAGTGAGTTGTCCAGAAGTTTGATTTCGATCCAGAGCTCAGTGATCTGCCACAGAAGGGCCACGGTCTCAGGTATGTTACCGTCTATGATTTCTCTTGCGGTCGCCTTCCATTGAACTTTAGCACGTAGTCTATCTGCAGCGTATTTGCTTATCGTATCCAACGCAATCATTATGTTAAATGAGTGCTTTTTGTGTCTAGTCGCATCACTGAGCCGGCTACCATAATTGTATTTCACCTGTTGCAGAGGAAGAAGGTCACCAGTAAGCAATGAAGCAAGCCTGCAAAAGCGGATTCCCTCTCTTAAATCTGTGCCAAGATCTCGGACTGCAAAATTACTGATTCGATCCCACCACGGACAGTCATATTCTAGTCTCTATCCAAGGTCTCCAAGAAAACGATTCAGACTTTCAGGAGTTTGCAAGCATATTTGGCTCAGTTTATCAACGACTTCTTAAGAATTGTGAACAGATGAGTCCGGTTTGAACAATGGAAAAGGAAGGTTGTTGACAACATCTGTGTCTTGTCCGGTATGATCCAACAACATGATGACCAACAGGGTGCGATAGGGAAGAAGTCCATTCTGCTTGACGGAGTCCATATTAGAAGACGGAGTGAAACTGTGCTTGGGCTAGTAGTGGGAAACTTTGATGCAACAGGATTCTCTGTGGTAAAATGGTTGCGCAGAATGTAGTCGACAAGTTTCTGTTGTAAGACTGCCACGTCTATTCTGTTGTTCGGCGTGTTTTGAGCTTGCAGTAGTACGTCGTCAATCTGGAGAGCGAAATTGGTGTGCAAGATAAGGCTCAGGCCCAACAGAAGCCAAGTAGAATTATACGAAATGTGAGCAGAGAAACTAACTGCTCAAACTTAGGTTGCTCTGTACCAATAGAAACAGCGGCACTGAAGGAAATGTTGGCTTTCTTGATGTGGTTGCCAAAGCGCAGTACCTCAGCGTTGAATGCCGGGCCCCTGTAGAAGCACAACACAGCTGTGTATTGTGCAATGAAGACATCTGATGAAGCGAGGTTTTGAGTTGGGAAATAGGATAAAGATGAAGAAAGATCACCAAGCTCGTGGTTTAGCCAAGCAGATAGGTCGATATATCGGTGTGTCCTTATATGGTCATATATTGCAGTACAAATCACACTCTGGTGCCTCACAATCAAAATACCGGCTAACCTGTCCTCCTTTTTCAATACAGGTCTTGACGTTCAGCAGCAATGCGGATGCAATATACAAAAGAGCGACCGGAAATCGGCGAACGCAAAGCAGACGTGAGAAACCGTTTCGAACCCACATTTGTTTTAGGTCTTTTTAGTTCCATTCCACTGCAGTTCGAATTGCATTCATTGAACAGTTGTACTCAAGCTGTATGGCAGTAGCGCAACTTCTCTGAAAAGAAGTCTGTAACCATGGTCGCAGCACGTACGCAGGATCACCGTAAACATAGTACTGCAACCCGTTCACAATCATACACCTTTCCATAACGGCTTCGATCCCGCTTCTTCTCAGGAGTGTAAGATCGTGTCGGCGTCCCACTTCAGGGCCAAACATATGAAAAATCAGGCCATCAGGGGTAGAAATGGCCTGATACTTCAAACAATGCTGCCGCGTGTGCCCAGAAAAAACAAGACCTTTGGTTGCTCCCCTCTCCTTCTGGACGACATATACTTACCTTTGTGCTGTCAATGAACCCTACACATTTCTCTGGAGGGGCTCGACGTCTTTGAATTGCGTCTGCGTAAATTGTCGCACGAGATATCAGAAGCTTCTGCTGCAAAGTGGTTACCAGTCTACCTTTTAGGTTCACAAATCGCTCAACTGCTTCCCAGAATACTTCACTGATGTGTGTGAATCTCATCCCAAATATTAGCTCCATATCATACCATGTATGAGCAGAAGACAATCGTTTCAAGACAATACAGCAGGCTGTAGTTGATTCACAATAGTAGCGATTGCGATGTGCATGACACAGATCCCACCCGATAACCACAGAAATTCTACCAATATCGTTACGGCGAAATCTGTAGTCATGTAGACACTATTCCTCAGAGAAGATGTTAAGGTTGAAATTGTGATTTCGAATGCGGTAGCATCGAAGTTCAAGGTTTTGAAGATCATATTTTGCAACTTGCACGCGACGCCAAAGTGCTAGCATCAACGATGGTTCGGCTTCAGAATTAAGAGCTAGTTGAAACAGCGTTTTGCGCCGTAAAAAACGAGAACGAGCACGCCCAATTGAGTAGTCTTCTTGGCGGACCATCATGTAAAAGTGCAATGGAATCTTGGCTCATGTTCCAAACTGGGTGGTCTGTGGACAACCGCATGATTCTTATCCTACGAACTATACCATAAGTTATTTTGCGTAAGGTGCAAACACAATGTTTTGTTCCGCAAAATCTCGTAGCGTTCGTGTAAGTCGTGGCTACGAGATTTGATACGAGATTTTCTACGGCGTTAATCCTCTAATGACCGCCAGTCGCTACTTTTCCATGCTTCCACATGTACGACAATTCGAAACACCGAGCTCCGTCAAAGATTAGCGAACAAGCGCTCCTCGCTTGCACTCACGCCAACATCCCTCCGTTTCAGTCATCAAACTTTCGCTTTGTTGAAAGCACACTGGGACAAACGGTACTGAAGCGCTCGACCTTTTGATAGCTACAACTCTTAATAATTTAACCATCACAGTCCAACTCGAACGGCCACCTGCAACACACCTTCCATTCTGGTCGCGTGCCTCGCCGCAAACGCCGTATAGTCAAGGCTCAAGACCTTCTCCGTCATAGACCGCACTCTCAACACGTCCTGTAACGCGGATTGTTCACGTGAGCAGCGATCTCCATCACCTCCCATACTGACTTGAGTGACAGATATGTGTAGACAAGGTCAGTAACCAGTACAGGGTGCGGTGACGTAGCCAGCAATGCAGCCGAAATACAAACAGGCTCCAGTGCGGCCTGGCAGTCCGCTTTGTACACATCCACAATATCTTGGGTTTGGCGCAGCTTGCAGACCCTCTGTTGCTGTGCTAAGCCAAAGATGGTGGCGAAGGATGATTCTTGTAGGGATATCTAACAAGTAGTGTTTCCATTCGCATTGCCACTCACCCCATGGGCAACTTTGTCAGCTTTGTCAAGCACGCTTTGTTCTCCGCCGTCGCGGAGAAGATCGACCACCTTGCCCCCACCGCGTCCGAACAAGATGTCTCAGAGTGGTGCTGCTGCTTCAAGCAGCTACTGTAGTGTCGCAGATCGGCTTCGAGCGCGCCTTCAAGCAGTACTTGCTGGACATCTTGCAGATCGCCGACAAGCACGCTGCGCTGCTGCCCTCTGCTGTCGCCGATTGGCTCGAAGCAGACCCGACCACCGCCTCCCTCGTCGAGCAGCATCGTGCCGACACGCTTTCACAGCAGGACCTGCGCGCCGGGCGCCTTCCAGACGGGTCGTCCGTGTTCCACGATGCCGACGCCGATGGTGTCGACGCCGATGGTGTGCACGGAGTCGTGGAGAAGGATGGTCGCGCCGTCAAGGTGTTCCGCGGTGAGCCGTTCCGCAACTAGGGCGACACGCTATCCTTCAGGATGTCGTACAGCTTCGTGCCGACCACGCAGGTGGGCGTCATCAACGTCGTCAAGTTTGCTCTCGCCGAGCGGCGCCGTGTTTGCGTATCTGGCAGCCGCCACAGTTGGTCGCCAGTGGGTTTAGGGGTTTTAGGAAAAAACCCTGATAAATTTGAGTTTATAATCGTGCACAAAACTCATGCTCGGATTGAACGTTGCAAGAAGTGAAAACAGCTCAGCGTCACGAACAATGGCTAGATTATCCAAAGCTTCTCGTAGCGGAAAGCGAGTTTTGTGCGTTATTCTACTGTCACAGCACATAACTTTTCTTCTTCTTCTTCTTTTTTATGGGCACACATTACCTGATTACGGCATTGTGGTAGAATCTAACTCTACAGGGGAGCTTTTCTTCGTCTAGCATGCTAATCTCTATGTACATAAAGCTCCTCGGAAAGAAAGATTTTCTCTGTCCCGTAGTACCAATCTCTATTCATGTCCCCGGAATGTAGCCGATTGTTTGATCATTCGATGCATAACTTTGTGATGTAGATTTTGACATGTTGTACTGAGGCTTGTGTGGTCAGTCGTTGATAGATGTTGGTTTGTGCGTGATCTACGATAATCATTGACAAAATAACGCGTTAGCGCTGCAAAAAAGATTCACAAGAACAACTGTCAAAACAGTATACCCAATTGCGTTTGGATGTTTTGTATAGTAGTTGATGTAAATTGATCACCAGCTCCGAGTGCGCAGGTTTAAGAGGTGCACATCATCTTCTTTAACAGAGCCACAACTGGCTTGAAGTCGCACAGATATTTACTGTCTGCGGTCATCAGGGGTAATTAGTTTGTAGCTCTCAAACCGTCGAATAATTTCTTTATACCAACTACAGATGACTACCACTTTAACACCGTTCATTAACAACGATACAAGTAAACAGAGATTTCTACGATTGATTACGTACTAATTCCAAAACTTCCATCCTGGGGATTAGTGTTCTTCTTTCTGAACAGCGGGTGCACCGGCGGTTTTAGGGGTTTCCTCCCGACGAATCGAAAAGAGGAACAGACTTCTGAAGAAATGCTTGAGTTTTTAGGCTTTCGTGGTGTTTTGGTAAAGTAATAAACAGGTTTAGTGCGTACGCGAATGGTGTTTTGGAGCTATTCACCATCTGCTACGCTATCATCTGATGCTCGGAGTAAAAGTGCACGATCCATGTCCGCGGTTCGAAACATCAATTTTGGAGATGGTGAATATATTGTTTTGAGGTCTCTGGACATTGTCCTAGGACACGGCCGAAAGGTTCATGTTGGTTGCTACCGTGCACGCGCACCTTTGAAAAAATAAATCAATATGAAGATACACGTGGCAGGTGCCTCTGAACATGAACTGCCTTTTGCACGTCCTAAGTCACTGCACCAAAACATGACATGGTTGGGGGACGTGCTGACCTCCCGTACCGCAAAGCACTGCGAACAATCTTCGTATTGCTGTTGAGGATCTGCAGCACGCCTTCATCGCCGTTTGGCCCCACAACGTCTTCACCACCGCCGTCGCGCGTCATCGCCCACGGCACCGCGTAGTAAAATGGTTACCAGTCGCGGCGAGTGAGCTCGTGCCACTTAGTGACACGCATGGTCCACGTCGTGCAGCGCGCCCCACACGCGCATGCACGCCCATGTGCAACGACATGCAGCCCGTCGCCACTCGGCATGGAGAGCAGCAGCAGCGTGACCACCGCCAACGCGCGCCACATCGCCTTCATCAGCTCGCTGTCGCTGATTTTCGACTTGTTCGAAAGGGGAGAGCACGCCGATCGGAAGAATGCTCAGCCCATTACCTTTCATTCTATATGCTGATCCAGAGCCCCACCCGTACACTCTTCTCTTCTCTCCCAGCGTCTCAAACCGCACTGCAGGATGGCCAGATCGAGCGTCACTGCCACGGCGCCATCGCACTGAGCCACTTCGCCGCACACGCTCGCCACCTCTGCCGCGCTTAGCACTTAAAAACGTCCGTCCGTACCGATCATCGCCAGCTGATCATCTTCCCGCAGCGCCTTATTATGTATGTCCGGAGTGTCTGCGACCACAAACTTTAGTGTCGAGATGGGTCGGCTGCACGTTGACGCTGCTGGCGGCCCCAGCGCTGTTTACAAAGACCATCAATTTCTTTGTTAAATTTACGGCGCTGCTGACGAGCACGGTGGCGCCAAGGCATCATGTGCATTGAATATGATCGGTGAAAGAGAACCATTCATCCCATCCCCCATTTCCTCGAGAGATCTGCGTTCTGTCAATCTTCAAGAGCATGTGCTGGCCAGCGTCGATGGGTCACATGAGTCGTTTGGATACTTTCGGCGAACAAGTACAACGGCGAGGAAACTTGTAGAGGGCAGTTGGAAACCGGGGCTTTAATTTATGCCACCCCCACGTCTTTGAGTCATGAATGGGCAGCTTAAAGGCTTTGCATTAGTAGGATTGCTATCTGGCATTTCGCAAAGTGGTAAAATCGATGACGGCAAGGTCCTCAGTTGAGATTACGAGGAAAGAAAGGAAGCAAGGTACTGTGCAGACCAACGGGGTTGAAGCAAATAGTCGTACACGAAAGTTCAAAGAGCTTCGCCAATATACAAAAACTGGGGAAAACATGAGAAGAATAATGGGCCGCGTCGATCGGTGTCAAATCCTTGTTTTGGGACTTCGAGTCGTTACGACTATGTAGATTATCCTTTAAGCGCTAAAAGAATAGCATTAGTTGCTATCAGTGGCTGTGATAAGTTGCGTACGTGTCGAATTGTTACATGGCATTGTAATTGAACAAGAGCGCACATCCGAATTACAAACATCACGCCGCACCAACTGACAACGTGAAAGGTCAGAGAAGAGACTCTTATGCGAAGAAGAGAAAGGGCGCGGGCGAGTAATATAAGAGGAGCGGAGATGCGCAGGGTAAAGAAAGGAGAGAGCCAGATGGGAAGTGGGCGTACTCTGAGCAATTGTGCTTTCTACAGTGCCTCCAGATGACATATAGTCCCACGCAATTGGGAAAAGGCTAAACTACACGACGTAGATAGTGTAGGCGAGTCAGCGCGCATTTGCACCAATAAAAAGAGAGAGTCAGCGGGCGCGTGCCACGGCAAGCTGCGCAAGTGCCATTGCTACTTGAGATCTTACTGCAGCCAATAATACGACCCTATTTTGGATTTCAACCAGTAGATCTGCAGAGTGAGAGCATTTCCTCTATCCCTGCTCTCTCCGGCCCCCAAGTCAGCAAAATGTAAATATCATAATTGCCATTGGCGCCATTTTTGTGTAAACGGGTGAGCATATCCGAGGGAGAAGAGGCATAGGGAATCCTGATCGTGCTCTGCAAGCTTGATCTACATCTGTTCAAACTGGACTGGAGAGAATTCTACAAAAACACCTGAGCAGGCTTCTCTCGGATATTTGTGGAATCTTTTCGGTGAGCCTTCCGTCTTCGACATGAGCTTCTCAGGTAGGATCTATGAGATCAGGAGCCTTTTTACTGGACCATTCCGGAAATTCTTGGAATGCTTTGGGCATGAGGACCTAACGGCGACGTTCAGTTCGAAGATCGATCAAACACCAGTAGAGGAGTATCGAGTTATTTGCAGGTCTAGTAATTTCACCAATCGAGCGAACTATTTTCAGCGAATGATTTTACTAACTTGTTCGTAACCTTTTTGATATGCAGATTGACAACGCACGCTCTGGTGAGTTTTTAGGGAGATGTATTGGCTGGAAAACCGCCAATACCAAGCTAGATCCGAGTGATAGGAAAGAATCTGGGTTGAAGTTCTTGGGACGTGATCTGCAGGACTTTTGAGACCCTAAGCGGCGAGCAAACCTGGCTGTACATACGTTCTCCAGGTTCTTCGGAGGACTAACTGCTTCGCTACAAGATTAAAAGAAGAGGGAAAACATGGTGAGAAGATTGAGAACCTTCTTCGGTCTAAGTCTTAGACTGCGGATACGCGTTTGATGCGGCTTATGGTGCGGGTGGGATGGAATTGTTTGTTCATGAGTTCAGGTGATTCTATTGTTTAGTCTTTTCAGAGATACGTTGGCAACTGAAGTGCAGTCCTCAAGGAGGACGACTCAGCGATGCCCTGTGGACTTGGTGTTTTTGCCGCTTTCGCGTGTTTATGATTATTACCGCTATTAGCGGGTGTCTCAGCCCTCAGCAGATCCGCACTGTGCACCAGGTGCACACCTGTGCATGCGCCGTGTGCCGCCCAAGGCGTGAGTGTACAACGTGTGACACGGATAGTCAAGAGGAGGTTGGCACCACAGTGTGGACATTTAGTTAATTTATATTTATTGTTTATAATTTATCTATGCTACAGTAGGAGTATTACTACACTATATAGTGGCTCGGCGACCCCGCCCTGACACTGAGTAAACTTCCCCAACCAGGGGTTCTTGGCTCTAAGTCTTTTCCGCTTTCGCGAGTCTTCTACACTCCTCGGAGGTAAAGCCGCGTTACTAACGGTAGACCTATCCACCCTGTGTCACCGGGAGTAGCACCGCCTTGGGCGTTTGTCACTTATTTCACCACCGCCGTGTTCTCACCCCTGTATAGCGTTAATTTGTACCTTTTTCCGTGGCTCCGTTGGCCCACACCCCCGTCGCCCCCAATCGGGCATCTCCCGTATTTCCCTTACCCCACTCTCGTGGTTTCTACCCCTTTGTGTGGTTGCTCGTCACCGCTGACGCGTGTCTCTCGTGCCGGTATCCCGTGGCGTCTTCTCCCACTTACGTGGACTTGTACTCCTTAGAAGGGCTGTTTTCCCATTCGTGGTGATCATAATCCTACCGTTTCAACTGTTCCCGCTTGGCGTGAGGGTGAGCCTCGGCTTCACAACCCGACTTCGTCGTGCTCATCCAGAGAGGCTCCGTTCGCTGTGTTACCCCCCAGAGGGGAAGATCCGAACGTTTTCGTGTGTTGTTCCGCTTGCGGGTATTGCAGTACAGGAACCACAGAAGTTCTTTTTGATAAACCACAGCACATCGAACCATGTGACAGCAAGCAAAACCAACGGACCAGGGCTGCCCACAGGAACAGACACCAATAAACACTGCCTTTACGTCATCCCCCGACCCCGTATACCTTTTTGAGAATTGAACAACAGTCTCCTGTGATGAGCGCTCTTCATCCACCGACGCATTCAGGCTCTGACTCAGATGGCTTCCCCATTTCAACTTAAAGCGAGCTACAGGTCCAATTGCTGGGGTTGAACTACTTCCCAGGTTTCTGATTGCTTCCGGTAACGCTTCCTGTGAATAATCCACACCATCTGTGCTGGAAAGAATGTAGTTCTTCCAGGGCTTAAAGCTCAAATCTACGAAGTGCGCCAAGGCGTAGTTCGTGTACTCAGCCACCAGGCTGTCTACAACTTCTACAGGTAGAAAGTGCTAAAGCTCTCTTGTCTTCTGATATCTCCCACTTTGAGAAGATAAGGTTCGTACAAGCTCCAAGTTCCGGGTATCAGCCCGTTCTTGGGATATACGCCGAACCTCCAAAGGAACCTTGCACAAGGGAATCTTCTTCGATATAATAATCTTCTTGTATGCAGAGTTAGAAGATTCGGTGTACCCAGTTCCTTTGAACATGTAACGGGTAGGTATAACCGCATTTCGGAAGCAAGACACCAGTATATGCGGTTTATAGTGGTACAAGTACTTATACTACACAGGGAGACGATCGTCAAAAGCATCAAAGTACTTGGATTCTAGCATTCTTCTCCTTTCGAAAAACGTTTCCGACGTATATGACTTTCTGAGGTTGAACAGGTCTTTCTTCATATCGTGCATCCACTCCATCTTACCAATCTTTCTACACCAATTGGCCACATTCTTCTTCTGATTCTCGTTCAGATGCCATTCGTCGAGGCTTATGTAGGACGAATTGAACACTTTCTCAGCTGCATTTGTACAGGCAGTGTTCTGGTCCATCACTACCATCGCCGGTGAGACCGCGAATATAGACTTGAAGTAGGACAGAATTCGTACGAAGTCCTCTTCTGTTTCGGAGCACATGTACCCCATGAAAAAGTTCAACACATGACCATCATTGGCTCTTCCATTAATGGTGACCAGAGGGAAACCGTTTCTATTGGCTATGGCTTTACAATCAATAGATACCCCCGGAACAATGCCGAACTTCTGGTAGTCTTCCATCCACTCTCGAAACGACCAACCATCGTACTTCATCCTACCCGTATCATCCGCAGCGAAAAACCCCTTATTCTTTGCATCCTCCTGGCTCAACGAGAAGAGCAGGTCACACAACCTTACACATTCCAAATCGCGGTGATTGCTTGTGGAGGAAGCATACCTCAACTTCTTCCTCGCCCACACCGGATTTATCTTTTGATTGTACTTGTCTTCCAGGTATCGTATCGTATCTGCAAAGCTCATATGCAAATCTTTCGCCATATGTATCGCTTCAGAACGCATCTGCGGCTTGAGATGTCTAATAACAAAGCTCCCAGAGGGACTATGTCCATGTATACAACCATTTAAATTAGCCACGTAGATAATTCCACCATCTTCCTCCTGCCCAGAATCTTCCGTCTTAATCGTTATCGAGAAGAGGCATCGCCTCATCTTGTTATTGTATTGATCGCACTTCAAGATTCGCTTCTTCAGCACCCTTCTATTCCCACGTTCAGCACCACGACTCTTCGGAGACTTTGCCTTATCCGGAGATCGCTTTCGTTCTCCAAATTATATAGAAGTCCTTACGAATAAGCTGTACCCGAAGCAGTCCGCGATAAATTTAACATCCTTCAGAACCGTGACACCAGGAGCATTGAGAGGAAGGGTTTCCAGATAGGCTAAGACAGCTGCTTTAAAACACTCCTCAATTCTCTCATTCGGTATCGTGTTCTGTACGGATTCCGTGCCCAGTTCTTCATCACCATCTTCTGTCCAATACTTTTTGTCCCTCTCTCCAAGGCCATCCTTCTCCGTTGATTCTGATTCTTCTTAATTCAGGATGCCACCATCAGAGTCTTCGAAGAAGCATGAAGGAACCCCCTCTTTGTCATCTAAGAATCGATCAATGAGCAGTGCTTCTTCTTCTTCAACGGATTGCTCATCTGAAACCTGCTGCCCATATGCAACGTTTGCGTTGAGAGTTTCACGCTCCTCACTCATTTTTGAGCCTAACTCGGCACCCACAGCGCTGTGGCGTGCACGCTCGCATTTCGAGTCCACTGTTTGTGTGGAGGAGTTCGGAGAAGCAGCAGGGGGGTCAGCTTCAAAAGAGCTCATGCCAAAATCGCCTCTTACGCCACTCTCGACGTTAAAAGCGTTATCCAGAAGTCCATCCGAGCATTTTACATCGTTAACACCACCTTTCCCGATGCCTTCCCCTGAGATAGGTCCTTCCTGCGGCCTCTTCGGTAGATTGGAAACCAGCCTACCTCCTTCCTGTGAAACCGAGGAGTGTTGCTTCCAAAGCTTGGGTTTGGGTTCGTGAACTCCTCTTTGCGAAGCACAGCCATCAAAAACACCTCCCCTCTCAGGGCATTTCGTGCTATGCAACACGCAATAGAAGGGATAAAAGTCCTCAGCCCCACTGGAGTCGCCATACGCCATATTGTCTTCGCTACCTGTCTCTGCATCGCTTTGAGATAAAGGTCCATGTGAATGCTCTAGGAGGTAGCATGATGAGCTGTTGTAGAAGTCGGCTCCCTGGAAGGGGGGTATGGTTCGAAATATGCATGATAGACGTACATATTCTCCATTTTTCCGTATGTGCTCTTCCCATTCTTGTAGACAGGAGGCTAAAGAGGAGCGAATGCCCTCAACCCTCCTTCTCACAACATCACCGGGGCATGGAAGTTGTTGAGGGGTGTGCGTGTGTATCAGGTCCTGTTCAATTACCCAACATCTTGCCATGGGATAGAACTTTGCCCGAATATTGGAGCGGCACTGCGACTTGTGCCGCAGACACCGCATTTTCCGGTGAGCAGCGCAGACGACCTCGACTTCCTCGTCTGCAACACTGAGAAGTATTGTACACCATAGAGGTAGCCAAAGTTCTTAGCGATGTAGGCAACCAGTACAGGGAGGTCAAAGACCTCCTTTAAACCTTTCAGAGCTGTGACAAGCCTCTTGTTTGAAATTGCAAGTTCTGTCTTACATTCACGACCGTCCTGAAGGTTCACATCAACCCCTGAAGGCCTTCAATTGTTTTCAAATCTCTCTTGGAAGTCTGCCTGAACGTCAGCGCATGAACCGGTCTTCGTAGTTCGTCCTTCACACACATTCCTTGATGGTAGCTCCATGTGCGGCTTCTCCTGTATCTGAGCATCAGAACAGGCTGCCAGCTCTTCATTCAGCTCTTGAGCTTGACCACCATTCTCAAAAGCCTGCTTTTTCTCTTCAATCTGTTTTTCAGTTTGTGCCTTCAGCTTGGAAGACGCCACGGTATCCTTCGCTCCTTCTTCAGCTTCAACTTCTACCTGTGCCTGTGTCCGACTGATCGTCTTTGCTGGTGAATTTCCGTCAATTTCCATGTCTACTTCACTACCTTCTCCATTCTGAATGCTTTTCTGCTCCTGTTCTACACCTGATACTCCACTTACTTCAGAAGTTCTTCCAGTTTTCTCACCTAGAGCTTTGTGCACCATCTCGGAGCGCTGTGATACACATATCTCAAGCAATGTGTTCACAATGTCCGCTACAACCGGAGCAGAATCAGAAAACTGCACTCGTCGCTTCATGCGAAGCTTCAGGGCTAGACACATCCCACTGCTCTGAACAGAACTTTGGTTCAGCTCATGAACACGCTTTGTTCGCTTGCTTTTCTGTATAGCACGCGCCTCAGAGTCGCGCATACCCAACGGCATTGGCTGAAGATTCGTCTCTCTACAGGGGTCGTTGAAAACATCCACGACCCTTTCTTATCCTGCTTTTCGTTCTCCCAGAACTGTATACACATCCGTTCCCTCTTCCTTTCCAGCTTCTTCCTTTCCAGTCTGCACCCCCATGCTCCGCTCCACGCTTCGTTTCTTACGCTGCCGTTGTTTACCTTCCTTCCTCATGCAAGGGAGTTCTAAACAATGCTCTGACCGGAGCCGTACGACCATTGTTTCAGTAACAATGTCGGTTTGAAAGAACTCCTTCGCCATGAGTATGTGTAGAATCCGTATTCTAATGGACATCCATCGAATCCTCTCAGTCAATGCTCGGCTGTACCCAGAGGCGTAGGTTCGCTTCAGGATACAGCCGTTGTCCCCACTAAACATGGTGAAAAGGGAAACAACATAGCAACCACAGCTGTGCGAGTACTTTTGTCGCTTAAAACCTTTTACCGGTAGCATGTAGTTCTGCTCCGATATCACCGCACGTAGCACTTCATCTCCTGTGAGGCAAAAGGGAAGCAAGAAAGAGAACAGTTTCAGAATCCTTCGATCAACAGACATTCCAAGACTGTCTCCAAACCAAACCGTCCATCGTTGCGTTCCTCGCGCCGCATTGACAATTTTCTTCCCTACCAAAACACCCCAATGGCTGTTAGACATGTTCGATGGGACTACAACGGTGTTTATCTCTGTACCACCATCACCTTTAAAGGTAAACCACTTCTTGAACACTTCTAAATCCTCTTCCGGTATGTTCCCCTTCTTTCTCTTGAATGACTTCTATAGTCTTGTAAGCATCATTCCAATAGAACATGAGGCAAAAGCCACACCAACAGAAGGTACCATGTTCAAAACAGCTGTTGAGATCAAATCGCTACACATTTCCGAGTCAGGTTTTGAACTGTGTACCAAAGAAACCGGTGATGTTTCTTTGCCTTCTGCGATCAGGATTCTGGCTACATGGTCCTTCGCAACCGCAGAAAGAACTCCAGAACTCGCAGAACCATCACTGATGCGCATTCGCGTACGCTTTTCAAGATTCTCCCAGAACGACGTAAAGGTTTCATAAAGTTCATGTTCTGGAAGAATATCTACGTAGTGAAACGCTTTTTTTTTGCTCCATTGCTCAAAGCAATAGAACAGTACACGAGAGCGGTCAGGGAAGGAGATTGGGACGTAGAGAGAGTCAGCAGTCTCTGAAAGGGTCGTCGAAGATGTGAAGGGGGACGTAGAACCTGACGTATCTGTCATTCCCACACATATTGACGACGCCGCGCGGTAACCTCGACTGCATCTACATCTCATTTACGTTGTGTTGATTTGGCGGCCGGAGAGCGCAGGGATAGAGGGAATGCCCTGACTCTGCGGATCTACTGGTTGAAATCCAAAATAGGGGCGTATTATTGGCTACAGTAAGATCTAAAGTGGCACGGGCACTCGTGCAGCTCGCCGTGGCACGTGCCCCCTGACTCTCTCTTTTTATTGGTGCAAATGCGTGCTGACTCGCCTACGCTATCTACGTCGTGTAGTTTAGCCCTTTCCCATGCAATTGAGATGACGTCCACACAACTCACAGTGGCTCCTACCAAAATACTATTCAGTAGCTCGGCTATCTAAACCAAAATATGTCAAAAACTTTTCGTCAATGGCCAATTTGGTTGTTCGCAGCAACCCGAGACAGCGTGGGTGCATGCGAGGCAATAATTTGTGGACTGTGTGACACGTTCGCTTGTTCTCGAATGCGCCAGTTTTAACACTGGTCTTGGACAGTGAAGATTTGCTGCTTTCTCCTGGTGCGTCTCTGTACGTTCCCCGACGGCTCTTTTCTTTCTTTCTTCATCGCCCAATGTGCTGCGCTCTCCACCTCGCATCTTTTGTAAACGAAAAGTCTATTGTGTTCATTTTGCTTCTCATTGTCTCGTTGCAGAGCTGCAATGATTGCTGACTCAGACGAGGAAGACATAGGCCCGCTCGTCCCACTCCCTTCTGTACGCAACAGATCTCCGTCATTTGCTACGGATTCCGGTGCTCAAAACAAAGAAATAGTTAGTGATCTACAAGAACGGGAGACGTTTCATACACTGCATTTAGGCAGCATTATGGAAGAAATTTCTTTCGTATATGACTACCTTTCCACACGAACCACCAAACGATTACAATCGTTGTTGACAACCGAACATAGAAATACGTCTGGGTCAGATACTCTTCTTGTTGCCCGAATGCTGCTCCATATCTACACGGAGCTGCGAAGAAATTTGAGGCCTATCTCTCTGTTGCTAAGCATCGACCGTAACGATTGTGAGAAGTATATGCAGGCAAACAAACATCGTTTCTTTATGGTGCCGCCCAGTCCGCAAGAACTACTTAACGTCATACCAAGTGCGCAAGAGAGAACGTCATTCACCCGAAGTATCCCTTGGAATATCATTGGACAAAAAGAGATTCCAGCCGAAGGACAAAGCAGCACCATCTTGACGTCACCGTGTCATCAAAACACTACAAAAAGCCTTTCAGCGGAGTTTACTGACGAAGAGTTTGCGCGTCTATTGCTTTTGCTGCTGTATGAAGAAGTCTGCAAAAGAACCATTGAGCGTATGTTTAGTGAACTACCGAGGAAACTACAGGATGCTGGCGCCAAAGGGCCCGATCTTTGGAACCGTATCGCAGAACGCTTTAATAGTTCTGAATTCTCCCTGACAGAACGATTCGAATACCCATTCGAGAATCTAGATCCAAGCCTCCCTCCGTTGAATAGACGGTCTGGAGAAAAGCTATCCCATGTTATGCGGGATGCTAGAAGTGTGTGGACATCGACCATGGCGAAATATGACGTGAGTGGCAATAATGGTGAACGTCCTTTCAAAGACTTCTGCCACAAAAGTTACTGATTGAACCGTTTTTCTGCGGTGGGTAGATGAACCTATTTAATGTTTCTAGTGTATGATCTCCACTATGAGGATATAGATCAAGTAATTGGACGCTTTATATCTTGCAATATTCCCAAGAATGCGGGAGGATGTTTGGGAGTCGTAGACAATTTGGGTAAGAAAAAACGATATTGATCTTGTGAGCTATCGACTTGTAGCAAAAGACAGAGGTCTAATAGTAGCAGCAGCGAAAACAAGCTACAAAACAGCTTTTCGGAGCTCGGAACCTCGATGCAAAAGTTCAATGAAACTCAAGAGAAGCAAGTGTTACCGCAAGAAAGAATGTTTGAAACACATGAAAAACGGTGGGAGGAACGCCAACATGCGCAAGAGTGCTCTATGCAGCTTGTGCACAATTCTTCGCAGTCATCTGTCCAAAACGCAAACGGAATAATGGAGCTTACGAAGGCAATAAACGAAGCGTTCGATACTTATGAAAAAGCGCGGCTTGAAAACAAGGATGCCAGACATGTTGACTACCTTCATCGAGTTTACCTTACCATCAGCTCTTCTTTAGACGACATGCTGAAACATGTACAAGTTGCTAGAAAATAGTTCTTTGCTGTCCAGTTCTGCTTATGCTGATAAAATTTTGCTTGGGAATTCTCCTCGGGAGATAGTAAACCTATTCTTTCTTTCATATGCTCCTATACTTTTAAGCTTGCATTCGAAAACCTATTATCTTGTTCCCTCAAAGACAGCTCGCGACGGGATGGCATTCTCCCCCATGAACGTGCCAAGAATGGCGATGGTGTTCGAACATGACGACTACCACCCGAAGTATCCTCCTGCGATGCAATACCAAGGATACCCTCAATCAGCACGCTCCAACTAGCCTCTTCAATACTGAAAGACAGTTTCTCTAGGCCTTTCAGGGTGACGTCGTGTACTTGGACACGCCCTCGGGAGGACCTGCGCTTCTTGCTGCTTCTGTAGTTTGTATTCCAATATATAACAGCATGAGCACTTCTACAAGCACCCTTGAAAGCAGCTACTGACCTCCGATAGCTTCGCCGAGCGCGCACCACATAGCCTATTACAAGCTCAATGAACCAGCTCTCTTGGTTTCCCCGGGATCTTTAGCACTCGCATTTGCGTCATCACCATTTGTCGTACCAACAGAAGATGGGATCCAAAAGCAAGACTGCCGACGAGGACGCCAAGCTGCTCGCCAAAAAGGAGGAGGAGGAAAGAGAAAAGGGCTCGCAGGAGAAGCTTCGGAAACAGTGTGAGGCTGAGGAGCTCGCAAAAGCGTATAAACGCGCCGTTGAAGCATTCGCAAATATGAAACTCGCCGATATGGACGAGGAGCCTAGCAATTAAATGGAGCTCATCACCTTCTTGGAGAGGAAGATCGCTCTTGCTGAACAGGAAATCTCAAAATTGGAGGACGAGCTAGCTCAGTTGGAGGATGCAGAGTGATCTGGCGAGAATTTGTCTCATGTTCTGTCCATCCTCGTCCGATTTTTCCTTCCCAGTGCGTACACCATCTCGTCTCCGCTGCCTTCATCCTCCGTGTGATGGCATACTTCAAATTCCAAGCCAGATTTTCCACATCGCAACTTTCAGCAGTTTAAAGTTCTAATAGGTTCGGTTTAGAGACCACGCGTTCCATTAGCATTCCATATCCGATTAATTTCGACACCAAGGTTAGAAGTCTCTCTACCAACTCCAATCAGCCACTACGGCTTACATAACTTGGTTAAGAAAAATAACTACTAATCGAAGCTGAATGCGCCTCCTTGTGTTCTCAACAGTCATCCAAAGTCAATGAGGTCTTCAAAGCTAGCAGCTTTTCGACCATCGCTTTTCTTTGCGATTTTTTGCTGCTGCACAGCCGAAAGTGCGGAAGATGTCTTTTCTCGTCCAGATACAGTCGGGGGCGCCGTATAATCCGAAACATCGATTAGCGATGACATCGCATTCTTTCCTTTTTGGATTTTCGCATACGGTGGAACCGTACTTGTGGCAGAGCTTTCATGCCTGGGTATACGCCCAAACGCACTGCTTCCAAACGATCATTCGACCCCCGCATTCTGCTGCATGGAGGCCTCTATCGAGCTGCGAGCTCTATGAGGCGTATGGCTCGGAGCACAATTCGCGCAATCTGAAGAAAACGCGTTTGGCGATTCAGTTGAAACCGTCGTCGAGGCCGAAACTATTGACGGTTTGCCAAAGGCAGAATCAAAATCGGCCCAATCGCTGTTTTCCATACTAGTAGGTGTAGCATTAGATTCTGAAACAGGACAATCGGGTTTTCCGTGAGGGCATCCAGTAACAGACAACAGCTCATCGAAATTGCCTAACAACGACTGAGACAATGGCTGGGTAGGTGCATGTGCAGCAGTCTCGTTGAGACGCAATGCAGGTTTCGAGTAGGTAGTTGCACTCGCAGCGTTCGAATCAATTCCAAAATCCTCGCATCGTTTGGCTCGCAGTTCATTACCAACATTCATCAGTTGCGGATCTCTTTGTCGGCCGAGAATTCGATTCACCTCTTCCAAAACCTGGAAGGAATCAAATCGATGGGCAGGATCAACTGCAAGCATGTTCTTCAACAGAGATATGAATTCGTCCGGATACTCTGGCTCGGTGGGTATGTTCGCCAGACCTTTTCTAGTCTGCAGTGACGAAGATCCATCAAAAGGCAACGGGGTAAACAATAGAGCATACCAAATGCAGCCCAAAGACCACACATCAGCACGTTCACAAATGAAAGGCTTTGAGTATAAATTTCCCAGTTCAGATACGGACGAGTGGGAGAGGCGTGGGTGTGGTTCAAGCCACGGAGCTGGTACAATGCGCAGTATCGAGAGCTGGCAGTCAGATCCAATGGTCAGCGTGCGAGCGCGCCCCAAGCGCGAATATGAGTACCAGCGGCAGATCCAGCGCAAGTACCGAAGAGCCCCAGGAAAATGAACGTCAGCATACGGTGACGATAACAAATGCAAGAACGGACGAACGATCCGCTTGTGCGCAATAAGAATGTTGCATTTATCTTGTAATGCTCCACGTGGAATTTTCGTCAGCAAAGCCAGTTCAAATCCTCGAAGCGACTGCGACACGGTGTCGACGCAAATCGACTTCAGATGGCATACAATGCAATGATTGGTTTCCGAACGAGAAGAGTGCACTGCACCAAATGAACGGCACAAAGGCTATAAAGTCGGATTAGGTCGAAGTTGCCCCTTTTGGACTATTAATTCACGTAACTTCGCCCGTATGAAACCTCTTCCGGTTTCCAAATCAGGTAGAGACATAGAAAGTATTGAGATAAGCCATTTGTCCATTTCAGATCGCAAGTTAAGCAACTCTTCCTCGTCGTAAACGTACCGATTCAATGGTTTCGAATAAATAACAAAGTTATTCAATATCATTCCCACTCCAACAATGGAGATGCAATCCTCAACCGAATAGTTGATATCTCCATTTTGGAATATCTTCCTTCGACCAGTTAAAATACCGAAAGTTTGCTCTACATGTATGTGCATTGACGATGAAAAGAAATTAAACGAGTTGTTGAATGGCTCAAGATTCTTACCGGGGTAAGGGCTGACAACAAAATTAGACAATGTATAGGCCGCGTCACAAACAGCATAATACCCAACTGGGACATTACCCTCTTCAAAGTATCTTGCTAGTGGTGATATTGCAAACACAAGAGCATCGTTAGTAGATTCATCTAGTGCAGAAAAGTCCAAGAAGCGATAATTAGAGTCTACAAGAGCTTGCACTGGACTCGAATAGTACCCTTTTCTGCAGTAGGAAGAACTTGGGTTTTCATCATTCGGTGGCTTCCTTATTTTCACGCAAAGCCCATCAACGGCTCCAATGCAGCCTGACAAAGGGTTTGGAGATAGTCGAGAAGTCTTAAACCCCATGGCGATTTGCTTCAAACCTTGTTCGTCTTTTGGTAGGCCCGGAAGCGACATAACGTCCAGAACAGCATCTACAAACTGTTTAAAACATCGTCTTACGCTGGTTTCACTTACTACATAGAGCAGCATAAGATCTTGAAAACTTGCACCTGCCACCATTCGAATTCCAATAGCGATCTTAACGCGGAGAGAAATACTTCTTTCTTGGGACACCAAGTGAGGCCTTAAGTAAACGCTTGTTGTAAGAATGGCTTCAAGATGGTCAAATGTTTTTCGACTCATTTGAAAGGCTCTCTCAAAATCTCTGTCTGAAAAGATGGATATGACGTCTTCAAACCGCGGTTTGATAATAGGAAAAGGAGAAGGACGAGGTTTTCTGCGAATTAGAATTGCGCTTAGAAGTGACGCAACTGTTGTCATCATAAACTGAAAGAACATTGTGCTAGCAGTGTAAACGTTCTGCATGGCATTGACTTGCAGTTGTTGAGCCTCATCAGAAAAAGATTCCGACATTCAATCTTTTTCGTTTTTTGCGGCTTTGTGTGAGGCATTGCTACTTGGATTCATATCTGTAGACCGTTATATGAAAGTGGAGCCGTGAAACGAAGTGGACGAGGAAAGGCTGCACATAACGCCACGTCGACTACGATCTGTCCAAGAGTTGTGTGGTGGGATCTTATCGGCGACGATCTTGTCCACGTTTACAACATGTGACATGCGTCAGATGTGTAATATCTCGCCTGAAGTAGCTCAACCTATGCTTGATATCCCAAGCAAACAATTGGAGGAGCTTTAACCGCAGCAGCTACTACTGTACTGTTTCCGGTTGCTAAAGTCTGCACTATCCCGTAACGACAAAAACCGGCATTCTGTCTCCGCAAGTTGGCGCACATTCTAACCCCGTTGGGCAGAAAATTGAAGTGCTTTGATCGATGTTGGAAATTTTCACAAGTACTAGTTGATTGGTTCCATGTGATTGGTGTACGTACTGATGATTCCCAACGCTTACTATTTGAGGTATAGGAATAACCCTCACAAGGGCTTAATTTGGCAGACATTCGTGTCTCTGAGAAACAGGTCAAAACAGACGCGCAGACGTTGATTCTGCTTCATTTGTTACTGCTCAAAAGCAACGGTTATCACCAAGGCCTCAATTTGGCAGGCGTAACCCGTGCTCCGCTTCTTTCTATCAACGGTAGTAGCGAATCGCCATCGAAGCAAAAGCAGCTTCATGCTGTGTGGATGACCCAGAGCCACCATCCACAGTGTTTTTGGCTGTTTTTGGCCACATTGCGATCGGCAAGTCATCGAATTCCTTACGAGCGTTTGATTCCACCAAAGTGGGAAGGTTCATGTCACCTCCTCGACCATCGTTTTCTTCTTATTCTGCGCTCCACCACCGAACCTAAACCTTTTATGAGTGCCGCCGACACCATTTGGCAATTTAAAAGGAAAAATACCTTCTATTAGCCACAATGCAAATGTGCTCCCAGGGTTAGTGTTAGGATTTGCTTTGGCTGGCGTTATTAGTGGTTCAGGACGCCAGATGACACTATTCGCTTACAGTTTTTGTTGCAGAACGTTCTCCATCTGACGCAAGCAGTCGCTGGAGCTCATGACTTCACACGCAATTCTCTGAACTTCTGTCGCAATCGCATCATCTGCAAGTCGGAAGCTTCCTGCGGCTGGGAGGTTAACTTGTGTACTGGGCTCCGGTTCAGGCAGTGGTGACTTGGTAAAATTCATAATTTTTTCCGTGTCAAGCGGATAGAGACCACAGTAAAAGAAGCTTCTAACAGTAAGGTTTGCATTCAAGGACCGATATGCAGCCGCTGCAAGTTTCATCTTCAAGAGTTTTTGCGTTCAGGTAAGCTCCCTTGTATAAGAACAAATACAAAGCGTATCTGACATTCTCTTTGTGCACCTTATTTATGTGATCGTCACACGGTTGTAGAAAGTGAAAGGTGTTTGCAGGGAGTTGGATGGCTTCAATGTTTTTGGCTACAGCGACTTCAATCCATCCTGTTCCCTTTCTTGAACTATGGCCATCGATGTACAGAAGAATCTTTTCTTCTTCTAGGACAAACTTGCGCAAAAAATTGTCGAAGTGTGCTATAGCTTTCGGCAGAAGTTCTTTGGTGATGGACCCCTTTGTGCTGCATATGAGCGTTGTTCCTGTTGGAATCCATTCGCGTTCACCAAGCCATTTATAGTCGTCGTGAAGCATATCGGTTATGTGTTGTTGAGTGGCATTCATCCATTTTTCAACAGGACTTTTCCCTTGCACGATGAGGAACATTGGCGCAATATGGCCTGCAGCACAAATTATGATGAGGGATGTAAGGTGCTTTCCACTGTCCTTCATTTTCATTCTGAGACCTTCATTTGTCCGGTGTGCGGCATTGAAGTCACGATACCGACGACCGTATGAAGCGGAAACGGCTGTTTTATCCATGTTCCACACCTTTTGAGGGTCTGTGCCAAGATCTGGCATCTTTTCTCTGACCCTCTCTATGGTGTCTACTAAGTTCTTCAGGTGTTTGGAGTTTGGTGCGTTGATTCGCTTGGGCGCAATATTTTCTGTGTGGCGCATTGCTATTTGGCGATTGCGAGACCGAAACGACTGTAAAGCATATACGGAAGGTAGATCATTCTTGAACGTCTTGCGACCTTCATTGGCAATCTGACCTATCATTGATCGCATTTCATCCACCCCCATCGTAAACGCGTGTTCAGACGCAAATATCGCGCAATCTATCAGCTGCTCATCTGAACGTGATAGAACTGGTGTGCGACCGGCATGGTGTTCAGTGGTTGTGAGGAGGCGGTTTAGGGTCTGCCTTTGATCGTTTGTAATAGCTTTCCTGATACGATAAAGTGTTAGTTCACGTATTGAATTTGCAGCGGCAACGTCAGTAATAGTGTGATGGGCTCGAATGAGCTCAGCGGCTTTTCGGCAGCGAAGTTGTAATTCATCCCTTCTACTCTGGGCAGCCTTGCGTTTGGCCGTTTGCTAGCGCATTGACGGGGGCATGATGCAGTTTCTAGTCTCAGGACTCTGGATGAGACCCAAAGAGGTAGAACGAAAGTGCAATGGGAGATCTGGGAGCTCATTGGGAATAAGAATCTGTTCTCTACTGACTAACTTGTTGTCAAAATGGCTCCAACAAATTGAGCGCTTTCCCAAATTGAGCCTTTTTGAGGGTTACTAGACCAAGATCCATATCTATCACTGCTTTTTGTTGACAAGGAAAGCTTCTGGAAAACTGGGCGTTCCGTATGGGGCGCGGTTGAAGAGGGTATAGCACAAAATATCTCCTTCGGGTATATTGCTCATGTATCAAAGTTTGGGGACACGTCTACATCGCAAACAATTGATGTAGGTGGCCTGAAGTGTAGAATGGAGAAATGCTTTGTTTACAGTGAGAAACCCTGGAATGGGTTATTCCTGATTAGCATTTTGTGTCGCACACAAAGTCCATGAAAACATTGCCAGCAATGATACCGCGTATTAGGACGAGAGCATTTGTGTACTCGCATTTTTCATGCGAACACGGATTAGAACACGCTCAACTGCCGAGGGCACAGATTAGCAAGCTTTCAAAATCGGGGCAATTCAGAGCGTGCGACGGCTCACGATGCAGACTTGACGGCTTTCTGCACCTTAACAGCACAGGTTTAGCCGTTACCGTCCCCTCTTCTTTACATCGTCGCCATGTTCCGCATTCTCCTCCTTTGCCTCTCCAAAAGCAATCGACTGCGCCAAATCGACAACGACCCCTTCCGCCACCACGTCTCAGCAACTGCGCGACGCCGTCGCGACAGACGTATCCCTCGGGTAGCGCTACAGGATCCACATTCATCTCCGTTTATGACTCTATTCCGGTCGGGTAATGATCAAGTTCTTATCACACTCACTGGTTTCGATCATAATGCCTTCGATTATATTCTAAACAAGTTTGCGCCACTTTACGGTATATAATCCCCGTACTCTATCACTGGGATGGTAACTCGCCTCCAGCGCCCTGTACGAAAACCGAGATCGCTGACAGCTTTGCAGTGTCTCGGTCTGGTGCTGAGTTAGGGCAGAACGCGAGGGTCTACCATGCTCTTGTGCATGTTGTTCGGCATATCAGCATCGGTATGCTCGCTGTTTCTTCGTTTCGGGAGGCGACTTGTGTTGCGGGCATTGAAGGATGATGATAACGCAGCTGTCAGAATGCCAACAGCTGAGGAAATAGAGGCCTTTCAAAATGCATTCTCTGCCAAATACTCTACCCTAGGTGATGTTTATGCTGTAGCAGATGGTTTGAAGCTTTACTTGGAGCAATCTGGGGACTGTGTAATTCAGAATATGTTCTATAATGGATGGAAGCATGATCATTACGTCGGCAACGTCTTCGTGTTTGCTCCAAATGGATGCATCATTGCATGCGCAACAAACGCTCCAGGAGCCATGCATGACTCTACTATAGCTGAATGGGGAAACATTTACTCGAAACTAGAGGCCTGCTACGAAAACTATGGAGGGAGATGTGTCGTGGACTCCGCTTTTTGTAAGGGACAGTACCCATTTCTTATTAAGTCTGCACAGGATCATTTCAGCTCGGCTGTTTACGCTTTAGATGTCGTACGCATGCGCCAAGCAGCGTCTGCAAGGCAGGCATCCGAATGGGGAATGCATGGATTTCAGGGAACTTTTCCTCGCCTCAAGGACCGAATGCCGTACGAGGAGAGAGGCGAACGTAAGCTAATTTTACTTTCACTGGTTCGGCTATTCAACCTTCGGGCAAGACTAGTGGGGATTAATCAAATCTTATCATCTTATATGTCACATATGGGCGCAGAAGCAAACCATCTATTTTTCTCTATGAATCCGTAAAACAAGCTACTTCTTGACCAGCGACATCATCAACATCTCCATCATACGTTCATGTCGCTTGGTCTGTTCCTGCCAAATTGCTCGCTCCTCTGCCCGCTGCGCCGCTCTTTCTTTCCTCTCTTCCTCTCGTTCGGCCTCCCGTCGAAGGCGCTCTTCACGCTGTTCCTGTCTCCATTTCTTTTCTTCCTCACGCTCTATAGATCTCATCCCCTTGTCCTCGTCCCGTCTCGCCTGATCCTGCATCATCTGTAGCTTGTAAAGCTCAGTCAGGTCAGCACTCGAGCTTCCTGGCGTCTCTTTTGCCCCCTCTTACGCACGATAGAGCGTGCACTGGAAGGGCTCGTTCATTTTAGGGGGGTGTTCTCGCGCGCGCCGTCTACTGAATGCAGTAATTCTGCGCCGCTAGGGCCGTCATCGAAGGGATTAGTCTCCGGCTCCTCGTCGCCGGAATCAAATGCACAAAGGATATCATCCGAATCTTCACCTTCCCCGATGTCCGCACGTTCTGTCATACTGTAACGAATACGTTTAGCTTTCTCAACATCTGGATGAATGGTAGGATCCCCAGTTGGGATCCTGCGGCGATGAAGAGAGGCAAATTTACGCTTCTAGCTGTCCACGGTGCGCTTATACTCGGGGTATCTTTCCGAATGAAGCCGGATGATATGGTCCCATTCCTCCTTAGCGAGCGGCAAATGTTCTTCTAGAAGCTCCAGTAAACTGTCTACTTCCTGCCTTGAAAATCCCAAGCGGCGCCCCCCACTCCTCTCGATTGTCTTCTTCCTCTTACGAATTCCACCCACTACCCTCGAAGCCGACTTTCGGCCACCTCTCTGCTGCCGTGCAGAAGCATGAGAGGGTACATTTCTCGTCGCTGCGGCCCCGGAGAAAGTGGTGGAGAGGTTCCGGCGCGTTGGTGGGGATGCGCTAGTCGCAGTGGCATCGGGCGGAAAACACGGCAATGCACCTTGCGCGTGAGGCATAAGCGTCTCGGAGGAAGGCTGGGATGGCGATGCGGAGCGACCTTGCGGCAGAGTCGCGACCGAAGGGCTTCGGTGACGTGACAGAGAAGCTTGTGTTCTCCCGGGGTTGCATTCCGAAGAGCGTTGTACGGAGAGCGGAGCCGGTATGGAAGGAGGAGAGGGAAGCGGTGGGGGCTCAGGGAAGCTCTCTAAAGGATCGTCGAGCGGGTGTTGTGCGTAGGCGGAATCTTGACCGGCGGGTAGGGCAGCGGCAAAATTCGCTTGGCCGGAGGAAGTCATTCTGCACGTGCGATGAGGTGCCCGGCGGGAGGTAGTCGGTGTTGGAAGGGGGTTAGGCGAAGTTTGGTGGACACAGCTGGCACAAAAAGTGGCGAGTGGGAATTTGTGTACAGCACAAATCAACCTCGCACGTGGGCGAGCGCCAACCATGGAGAAAAAATGCGCATACATATTTGAGGTGATTTTGGCGCGAACAGCCCTCGAAATGCCGAAATGTGCAGCAGTAAATTGGAATTTGTGTACTCAGGAAGCACCCAATATCTTCGAGACATCAACAAATATAGAGCTTTGTTGGGTGATATACAGTCCCGGAGAAAACAAGAATGTGACGCTCGAGTATCATTCCGCCGTTAATTCTGCTGTGGACAGTTTTCTCTGCTCAGTTATAGACTCTCTGATGTCATAATCCCCCCACTTATACTAAAGCGGAAGTTTGTCTGTCTGTCTGTCTGTGTGTCAGCTAACGCCCACTCATTGGCTGAAAAATCGGCAAGGAGGCTGCCAAGTGGAAACGTGGCGTTTTATGCGCTCCAAGAGGCATCTTGCACCGCATAATGCGACACGTTTCCACCTGGCGCCTTTTGCACGCCACAGTAGCCTACCCGTTTGGCTAAAGTAGCCCACCCGTTACACTACAGTAACCGAGCCGTTGCAGTGCAGTGCACATGACCGTTTTAATTACTATTTTCCAACGGTCATGTGCACCAATCGCATTGCACGCTATACAAAAGCGTGCAAAGCACTCGCCCACTGAGCGCTCGCGTTCTCCTTCGCTGTGGTTAACCTACGGTGTGGGTTCTAGCACTCTGGGCGAGTCAGGACGTCTGAAAAAGGTACGCTGGCGGTACCGGCGGGATCTGTTAAGTTTAACTTTCTCACCAAACAACGCGTTCGTCATCCAGATTTAATTGGTTCGGCAACTATTTCTGGGTGGCGTTCACGTGAGGTACGATAGCTCCCCACAAAACGTGCATTGCGCGGAAGGAGTAGCCCTTGAAGAGTCTAGAAAGGGGACAACAGAGTACGATTCGCGCAACAGCGGCTCTGTCTGGATCTAAGGAACTGTTAAAGGGAAACGGTCTTCGGACTAAAGTACGTCCAGCACAGAGTTGCCTAGCGATTTTGGGATTGCAAAACTCGCAGTCCTGGCAGACTCTCCAGGCACGGCCCCCTGTTTACTCTGTACAGGTCAGTTCCCAATCTAGGCGGTTTCTTTGTGGTCAAGATATTTTATCTTCGCTGCAACGATCCAAAACTTCGGTGCTAGGTGCATAAAAGGGTTTGGAAGCCCGTAGCACAATTGTTCTCGACCATATCCCTTTTTTTCTTTTTTCTTTCTTTTCTTTTTTTGCTTTGACGGTCTTTCGACAGTTTTTCTTTTTTTGTGGTGTGCGTGAGATCTTTTACAATGCCTCCAACTCAGCCCAGTGCCTCAGGAGATGCCACACGTGAGCAGAACCGTCAAAGTACTGCTGCAAGACGTCGAGCAGAGTCCAGTGAGCAACGGGCAGAGAGAAGGCGTCGTAATAGAGAGCGAACAGCCATACGGAGGGCAAATGAAACTGAGGAACAGCGTGAAGCACGAAGAGCAGCTGATAGGGAACTGGCGAGAAGAAGAAGGGCTACAGCTTTCGCTGCGCACGCTGATGACGTTCGTGAGGCCGACCGTACAGCCACTGCTTCCGCACGAGCTTCAGAGACGCCAGATATTCGCGCAAATCGTCAGGAAAATGATCGTGATTCCCGGCGTGCTGCGAGGTCACAGAATGATCCTTTGACTCAACAATCTCGCCGTTACTCCGACAGAACATCTAGACAGGCATCACGAGAGCTCGAGAGCACAGCCGATCGACAACAGCGTCTTGAAGCTCAGCGCGAGAGCCGAAATGTCGCCCGTCGATTGTTTGACTCGGATAATGTCGATGAGAGTGGGTACATGGACCTTGGTCTCATGAATGTCGAGTGCCGCTTCTGCAAGGCACTGCACTTCAGAGAGGAGAGAGTGGTGAACAGCTCTCGCCGGAACCCGCTTTTCTCGCAGTGCTGCGCAAAAGGGCATCTCAGCTTCCCTGCGCTTCTGGAGCCTCCGCCTCTTCTTCGCCAACTGCTGACTGCGACTGGGCCCCGAGAGAACCACTTTCGTGCTGAGATCCGTGCCTAAAACACAGTTATGTCTATGGCTTCCGTCAAGGCAAACTGGGTGAGCCGTGGTTTAGGAGACTCTACCTTCAATCCTACGATCACTATGCAGGGACAGATCTATCACTACATGGGTCCGCTCATTCCCGCTCAGGGTGTCCAGCCCGCATTTCTCTCTGTGTACATCCATGACACCGACTATGACGCGCAGTCTGCGAGGCGAGCGGGGTTGCTGCCCTGCCTCCAACCGGGACTGCTGTCTCAGTTGGCTGCCATGCTCCACACTGGCAATCCATACGTGCAGACATTCTGCAGCCTGCGCGAGTGGGCTATCACCGATACGCCAGCAAATACGTATCAGATGGTGATCCATGCTGATAGATGCCCCCGCAGCGAGCATTTTCGTCGCTACAACGGGCCCGAGGCGTCGCAAGTAGCCGCCATCATTCCAGGGAATGAGGACGGCGAGATTGGGACGCGCGATATTGTTGTGCGTAGGCGTGGAGAGCTGACTGTAAATGGTGATGAGGTGCTGGACACTATCCCCGTCAGTCACAGATCGTACGATCCCTTGAGCTACGTTCTTTTGTTTCCATGTGGCCAGGACTGATGGCACCCTGAGATGAGGTATTGCCCACCAAACGCCTCGCGAGAGAAGAAGGTGACTCCGCTGATGTACTATTCGTGGCAGTTTTTCGAGAGAACGACCAAGGTCAGTACGATTCTACGCGGCAAACGGCTCTTCCAGCAGTACATGGTTGACCAGTTCTGCAAGGTTGAGTCGGAGCGTTTGTCTTACTTGCGACACAACCAGAACAGACTTCGAGCTGCGGACTATAAATCCCTGCGGGAGAGCTTGGGTGACTCTCTGCTGGGCGTGGATGAGGCCGATGCTGTTTGCGCTGGACGACTGTTCGTGTTGCCCTCCACATTTGTAGGAGGTGATCGATACATGAGACAGCAAATGCACGACATCATCGCCATATCCAACACCATTGGGCACCCCGATATCTTTCTCACGATGACGTGCAATCCGAACTGGCCTGAGATCACCAGGGCACTGTTCGATGGTCAGCGCGCTCCCGATCGACCCGATCTTTGTGCTCGAGTGTTTCGTCTCAAGATGAAAGCCTTGATGTCGTTTGTCATTGATGAACAGTTCTTTGGAGCCGTTCTTGCTCATGTGCGGGTAATCGAGTTCCAAAAGCGAGGCCTATCGCACGCGCACATTATCTTTTTCCTCAACGAAGATGCAAAGCAGCAGCTCCGAGACCCTGCTCACATTGACGAGCTCATCTCAGCTGAGATTCCTCCTTCCTCCGACGCCACCTTACAGGAGTTGGTGCTCAAGCACATGATTCACACTCCGTGCGGTGCGGGCAACCGGTCAGCGCTGTGTATGCGCGAGCTGACCTGCTTGAAGCACTTTCCGAAGCCGTTTCGCTCCGAAACTGCACGGTTTGAGAATGAGTACTACATCAGCTACCGAAGACGCGCTCCTTCCGAGGGCGGGGTGTCTGTGGAACGAAGCTGCAGGGTCGGCCGTCGACAGCGCGTAGTGACGTTGGACAATTCGTGGGTGGTTCCACATTGCCCAGAGCTTCTCCGCCGGTTTGCATGCCACATCAACGTTGAGCTATGCGTATCGCGACTTGGCGGTATCAAGAACCTCTTCAAGTATGTGTGCAAGGGTTCCGACAGAGTCACCATGGAGATTTTAGATGAGAACGGACGCCATGAAGAGATCCAGAACTTCCAGGACGCACGGTATGTATCAGCCTCCGAAGCAGTGTGGCGGATGCTTGCGTTCGATATTGTTGATCGCAATCCACCCGTCGTGCGGCTTGAAGTACACTTGAAAGATCACCATACGGTGTTCTTCCAGGAAGGCGACGAGCACTCTGCTGCTAACAGAGAGCGAACAGGAACCAAGCTGACTGAGTGGTTTGTGGCCAACCAAAAGTACCCCGGCGCACAGCATATCCCTTATGCCCAGTTCCCGAGGTACTTTACTTGGAACAAATCAAACAAATGCTGGAAGCGGCGTGCATGTCTCCGACGTCGTTCAGTGTCTCGAAGCCAGCCCACCTCCTCCTCAGCCGCCGCTGCAGCAGCCGATCTATACGACTTCAGTGGCAGCAGTGCGCATGTACTTGGGCGCATTTACACTGCCAGTCCACGAGAGGGAGAGCGGTACTATCTCCGCTTACTCTTGAACCACACAGCGGGTGCTACTTCCTTTCAGCATCTCCGCACCGTGGATGGTCAGCAGTGTGGTAGCTTCAGGGAGGCCTGCCTCAAGAAGGGCCTTCTCGCCGACGACAGCGAGTGGAGACGGGCACTACGCGAGTCCTTTCTCTCCTCATTTGTTCCGCTCTCTCATTTGTTTGCCACCATTTTGCTTTACTGCGAGCCGTCGGACCCCCGTTCTCTGTGGGAGCAGCATCTATCGATGTTCCTGCAGGATATACGCGCTCGACATCGCGGCATGATGCACGCACTGGCCGACGACGAAAGAGCCAGCTCTTACGTTCTCTTAGAAGTGCAAAAGGCATTGCAAGAAATGGGTGGCCCACTGGCGTCTCTGTCATCGTACGGTCTTCCGACACCCATGCAGGACCTACCAGAATTGCGCGCTCCAACTCGGTCTCCGCAGCAAATCCATTCGGAGCTGAACGACACTGTGCAAGCTGCCCTCCCTCTCTTCAATGAGCGTCAGCGTCTGGCGTTCAATACCGTCGTGGGGGCCATCCTTCCTGGCGTGTCCGCGGAGAGCTTGCAGGGTCTTGGTGGTCCTTCTACGCCAACGCAGCCAACTACTCGCGTTTTCTTTTTGGATGCTTCGGGTGGAACCGGCAAGACCTTCCTCTCCAAGGCAATTCAGGCCACGTTACGCCTTCGTGGCAAGTCCGTCCTTACGGTAGCCACGTCTGCTGTAGCAGCCATACTGCTTGAGGGCGGTCGGACGGCCCACTCCGTGTTCAGGATTCCCATCCCAGCCACCGCTGAGAGCACGTGCAACATCCCGGTCAACTCGCACCTGGTCACTCGGATGAAGAACGTCGACCTCATTATCTGGGACGAGATCGTAATGTGTCACCGCTTCTGCGTCGAAGCCGTAGACCGCACTCTCCGTGACATAACGCGCTCGCAGCTCCCCGCTCCCCTTCGGAGGCAAGTTCGTATTGCTTTCTGGCGACTTTCGGCAGATCCTTCCCGTTGTTCGTGGCGGCTCTCGATCAGTGATCGTCAACGCATGCATCAAACGCTCAAGTCTCTTTTCTCACTTTCGCACCTTGAGATTGACTGAGAACATGCGCCTTTCTGCGCTCCGTCGAGACCCCACAGCCACACAGGAGGCACTGCAGTTTCCAAACACGCTCTTGCAGATTGGAGAGGGCAGACTGCCAGGCACTGACCCGCAAAAGCACCCCTTCACCCTGCCAGAGTCCGTACAATGTGTGGAGTCGTTCCGCACCATGGTCCGTATGGTCTTTCGTGGTATCGCTCAAAAGGTACATAGATGCAGATTGGCTAACGTCAACGGTGATTATAACCGCACGAAACTATCGCCTACCAGAGCTCAACGACTATGTAGGCCACATGATATCTGGAGCGTATCGCACATACCTCAGTGCGGACAAGGTGAGCAACGACGACGGTGCCGCGCTGCAGTACCCTGTCGAGATGCTCAACACTTTGACTGCCGGGTCAACGCTGCCTGACCACCGCCTCAAACTCAAAAAGGGCTTTGTGGTTATGCTCCTTCGCAACTTGGATCCCTCAAACGGCCACATCAATGGTGCCATCTATACCGTAGAAGACATGCAAAGCAACGTACTGTTTCTTCGACTCGCTTCTGGATTAAATCGTGGCAACGCACTTTGCCTGCCGCGCATGCCCTGTGGACCTGGAGACGACAACTTTCTGGTTCCCAACTTCACTCGCACCCAGTTCCCAGGACGTGTTTGTTTTGCCATCACTACCAATAAGGCACAGGGTCAGTCGTATAGTGGTCGCATCGGACTGGATTTGCGTGATGGCTGTTGCACCCATGGCCAGCTGTAGGTCGCCTTTTCTCGGACCACCAACCCGTACAACATCGTGGCCTGTCTCCCTGCCGGTAGCACCTCTACCAATAATGTAGTGTACCCCGAAGTTCTTTTGTAGACTAACTTGATAGCTTTACGTAAACCTCTTCTTTCTTCTTTCATTGTTTTTCTTCTCCTCTTCCTTTTTACTCCCCAATTATACTTGCATTCTACAAACAAATTACCCAAAACACGCTTCTTAAATACTCCTTTCACTCTAATGCTTCTTTCACTCCTTAACGCGTGCGAAGCACGCAATGGAGCCACTTGTCTTATACTAATTACGACCTCACCACATTAATTATTCCTCTGTTGAGGAGTCTTGGTTTTAATAAGAAACTCACTGAGCGATGAGTGACATTTCATCATGCAATGCCGTACAGTGTTTGTGAGGAGTACAGGACATCATACGATCTGCTCCGAGACCTTTGTCTTTCGAGATGTACTTGTGGTGGTCACCATATTCTGGATTCTAAGTTGATGAAAGATCAAAATCAATTCAAAGATGAGGAAGATATGGAGCCGCGTTTTAGGCTAGCTGTTAGAGATTGTGAACAGCCTGGAGAAATTGAAGTCATTCCCCATGCAATTGTTCGGCTTCGGAAGGATAAAGATGGATTCAACCTTTGATTGGACTGAAAGGCTCTGATTTATACGGAACGACGAATGACAAAAAGGTGCACAAGGAGGAATGGTGGCCTTCACTTCAAAGAAGTTGACAGAGCAGATTTTAAATCCTCCGCAAGGATTTAAGAAGCTGATCACTCTCGCATATCCCTGCGGGAAGTTGGTTGACTGGACAATGGCCACGACAGAAATGCCTGAGTTTCTTTCCCCATGTGATTTGAAACAATACTTCATTAGTGGTTTGACCTCTCACCACCTTTGCTACTTCATGAAAAACAGAGGTATGGGCTCACTGTTCAATAATTCAAAGCAGAAGCAGGACTTGTCAGTGAACTTTGTTGAGAACTACAAAGAAGCGCAAGATTTCTGGATAATGTTTAAGGAGGGATTCAACCATTTTCTCAAGCCGAAGACCAGGTACATAAAGGTCGTTCTTAATGTTTCAGCAGTTAAGGAACTATACAGGGGTGATAATAGGGTATACAAGTGCTCAGTGTGCCAGGGCATGGAGTTGCTTTGTGGTTATGGCGATCTGTATGATCTCTAGTGCCGTACATGATTGCACGCATGGCTTTAAGTGTCGTAGATTTGATATCATAGATAGTAGAGTGCTAGGTAACTCTTGTCTACAAGTCCCCAAGTAAACATTCAACATTCGATTGCGTTAGTAAAGCATCCATTTCAACTGCCTGTAGGATCTCACTCTCAGCTGATCTATCATCCTTATATTTCTCTTCCCAGTCTCTGCTCCACATTCTCTGTACCTCACTTCTTACAACACCAAGTTTTCTTATGTTGTATATTGGTATATTTCCTGGTAATACAAATAACGGTACGTCATCATCCACAATATGGGAGGTCGACATAACGCACTTCTCATTGCATTTCACCAAAAGCAGTGCTACGGGTTGTCTGAAGATTAGCTTTGTGTGCCCTTTGAACTTTGTTTGGCCTGAATTTAGTTTTATGGCGTGGAGATCAGCAGAAGCGTCATCGAATGAAATCATATATTGACCATTGCTTTTTACCTGTGCAAACCTGTAAAAATGTCTTGAAGACAATGATTCAAACCAAAAGCTTTTTGACGGTGTTCAGTCCTGTATTGAAAGGGTCACGTACAAAAACTATTTCAGATCGAGAGGTTTAGGGGAGGTGTAGTAGACCCAAAACATATGTGGGGTTGTGATTGCCGGTTGGCTTTTGTTGCCAATGCCAGATCTTATAGATGATGGAATTCCCAGTATCGTTGTCCTACACCCTTGCGGCATGTCAACGATATTTTTTAAGTTCTTCATAGAAACAGATTGAGAGACAGCTAAAAATCTAATCCACTCTCGTAATGCTCGATGAGACTGAGTACAAGCTTCTAGGTCTGTTACAATCTCAGAATATCTCCACCTTATCGGATCGTTTTAATCTACCGGAAGCAAAGGTATTTTAGTCGGCATAGTGGTATTTGTGGATGCTGCGAGCAAAGAACTGGTTTTAAGTGAGTAGGGACCTGAAACAGTATCCCAAACGTTCTGTTTTTTGTACTGAAGGCACCATAGCCTGGTATCTTTCTGTCCAAATAATAGTACGCCGGATATGAAGATAAAGTCATCTTTGCCTTGCATGCATACGAAATCTACTTCAACCTTCTCAAAGCCGTTCCAAACATTAGGAAGGGATCCAAGAAAAGAAGAACAGTGCGGTACACTGAAATGGGTGGGGTTTCGGGGGTCTTTTGGATACAGGAGAAAACCTTCCGGCGTTCTGCTGAAGGACACATCTCTTCCATCCGCTGCAGATTGATCGCCACATCGGAAGCAAAGATTTGCTGTCATCGTATTCTTAAAGTTCAGATATAGTGATACTTTCGGATTTTGTAAGTGGTAGCGGTGTAATTTTCATCTCTCTCGGCGGAAGCAAAAACACATACACACGCATACATGGAACAGCACGCACACGTGTGTCCAGAACAGTGCACCAGCACTTTGCGCTCGTAAAACGCTTCTTCTCTCTCTCTTGAACAAATCAATCATTCTTTTTCTCCTTCCGCCACTATTGAAAGCGTATAGCCAGCGGAGAGGATATCTCTCCGGTGTCCCTACCAAAAATGAAGTTGTTCTGAACAGTCAGTCCGAAGCTTTATGTGAAAAGGGTACAATGGCAGCCCCTAACAAATCCCTTAAGATCCTAAATCCACAGCAAGGGTACACGAAGAACATGGGTGCTGTTGAAGGGATTCATCTCAAGATCTTGAGGAATAGTATCGCAAAACCTTTGGATGTACGCGGAAACAGCTCGTTTTGTACCCTCGAATCCGAAGGCCTTGTATATAGATGTGCATCTTGATATGGCCACGTATGCTTGACCGTAATCAAAGGCATATGATAAGTCCGTCTCAACTCGAAAGAGTGACATTCCTTATGACCTATGGATAGTAATTGCCCAACCAAGACTTAGACGTATCTGCAAAACACATGCCAAAAGTTGTGCATTCGTGCCCACCTGGTCCCAATATGTTGGGGAAACTATTTTGTACTTTTCGTTCTCAAACATTACTGCAAGAAGTACTTTCGGGTGTTCCGCACTAGTCGAAAAAATCGCCTATCTCCCTTGACCCTCTTCACAGTTCAGGATTGCTCTAACTTTGTTCTCTGTGAGTAACTTCGGAAACGGATATCGTTGTTCGCTTACCGTAACAAAACCAACCACAAACCCAGATGACCAATTGACCAGGCCACTGCTTTCCTCTATATGTTTCGTATATAGCACTGGGCATCCTTGCTTGAGGTCAACAGTACCTTCAACTGAACTAAAACTTTTGGGAGTGGATGTCTCTCGTAAATTATAAATAGAAGAATAATACCGGACTGTGAAACCTGGAAGGGTTTTTAGTCTGCGCATATTATCAGACTGACCCTGCGATCGAAGTGGTAAGAGCTTCGTAAGACGAAGAATATCACCTCTAGCAGACAGTTCCGGTTCTTCGTGACGGCTTCCAACAATAATGGCGTTAAAAACATCGCACATATGACTGCTCAAAACGCCTGTTCTGATCTCAGATAAAATACCAAAGAAAACTGGACAAGCCTGGAGATGAGGAGTGCGTAGAACAAAAAAAGATTTCAATTGTCTTTCTCCATGCCTTAGATTCAAACGCGAAAGAAATATTAGAATTAAACCTGGACTGAACAGGAGCTAGTTGGAAAAAGTCACCACAGACAACAATTTGAAGCCCACCAAACGCAGAGCGTGATACTTCATTTTCAGGGACTTTAGAGAAATAAAATCGTTTTTGCCTTGCAGCAGAGCATACGGCCTCCACTAGGTCAAATAAGTGCCCGTCAATCATTGATATTTCATCCACGACTAGAGTATCGACTGCTTGGAGCTTTTTTTGAAGGGACACGTTGGAGATTGTACGCGTTCGTGCCTGTAATAGAGACAAGTCTCCTAATCCTAAGTGAAGAAATGAATGAACAGTGCTTCCTCCAATTGCAACTCCTGCAGAACCTGTGCTTGCCGTCACAGCAGCTCGTCTTCCATCCTTACGAAAACTCTTGATGAGCTCGAACAATGTAAATTTTTTTCCAGTTCCTGCAAATCCAGTGATGAATACGTGTCTCCCATTCAAACCTGCCGTAATTACCTTGCGTTGCAACAGATCCAGACTTTCGGAAGCAGAGGAACCTCTTCTGTGTTCTCTCGGTAGTTTTGTGATGTAGAAATCTTGTGATGGCACACTGGCTGCTTTCCACATGGAAGAAGCGATTGTGATTCTCTCGGTACGATCTCTGTGCAACTTCATCGCATATGCCACAGAGCATGGTTTCCAAACAAGTTCAGCAGCAGTACAGGAAGTTTCACGAATGCGCTTGATCCTTTTTGATTTTGGATCGCTTGGTCGTAAAGATGAATCAAATGCTTTTTTCAAATTTTGTTTTTAAGTTTCGCTGGAGACAGTGTCACCAGTGCAATATGAAGGACGCTTTGGCAGCTGAGAACGCGATGGCAAACAGACTTATTGAAAACGCGCCATTTCTCAAACAATAAACAAGTTGAAGACCAGGCACATACACGTGTCTAATCGTATATGAATTGGACACGTGTAAATATCGCAACCAAGATCTACACGTATATCTATACTCTTACACGCGTCCAATCCTAGATAGATTAAGCATGTGTAACCAAACTATGTTCTTTTTCTTTGAAGTCAATGCAGAAGAGATCTGACGTCTTTTACTTAGCTCTTGAGGGCATTCTATGAGTTTGTAGTTGCACACAGGTTAGTTTTAGTTGATTGGACGCTTCGCCGCAAACAATTTAATAATACAGTCCAGTACATGTCTTAAATTTATTAAGATGAGAAAACTGCAGCTTCTTCCTTTTGGTATAAGATTTCCAGACCCATGATGGCTTATGCAGCCATCTGACTAGAAGCAACTAAATTAATTGCAGCTGCGATGTGTGTGCCTTGTCCTAAACATAACGTTTCCACGCGTAAGAAAACGAGCAGAACCAGAGACATCTATTGCACGGTTTCACATTTAGAAAGATGCAATCCGTGATTCAGATACAGCTAAAAACTGTAACACTCAAGATGAAGTCATATTAACGCGGCACTATCAGTCTCACGATGCGCATTTTCACGAAGGTGATAGCGCCAGAACCATTTTAATGGTAGAGCCATCCCTTCACTGGAAAGCAATCACCATTCCCCTACGAAGAATAACTATAACGTCCTTTCAGTATCAATATAATCGATTAAAACGAGTCCGAGTCTAAAATATCGAGAAGCGGTTTCTTTACCATTCCCACTTTCAGTTTTTCTCCACTTCTCTCCCTGCGTTTTCGAGTGCTTTCGTACCCCAAGGAACGGGGTTTAGCTTTCAGGCTGGTAACGCTTCTGTTATAAGTTATCGTTAAAAAGTATTGCTCTTGTATAGCTCTCCAATAGCCAACACCGTCATTTGTAGTGGCCCTAATCAGAAGCTGAGTTTCGTGATCCGAGAACCGTCCGGTTAACGGCGGTCCGAGTTTCTGTTTAGAGATAGGCTGCACACACTCATACTCATCTGAATCGAAATCATCCACATATTTCAAAGTGCTTCCTACTTCTTCAGGTACGACATAAGCGGCTAATTCAACAGAATTAGGTCTGTTTTTTGACTGTTGCTCACGTCAATGAACAAATTCTCCTCCAAGTTTTCTTTCGTGTCTGAAAGAAACAAAGGAAGGAGTTTTCGCTGCAGTGTCACGGCAGTCTTCAGTAGAAAGTTGCCAGTAGACTAGCCAGGTGTCTGAGAGAACGATATTCCAATCTTTCCCAGAGTAGTTTGAACTTCCAAGTCAGTAAGGTTCAAATGGGCTTCAAGTTCGCCTAAACTGATAACTGCCTGCACAATAGCGTCTCCCTTCACTCTGTTTAATTCTACTGTTTTATTTGAGGACAGAAAAAGCGATTTCACCACCCCTTTGAGCTCTCATGTCCCGCTAAGGGCTTCAAACGTTTTGGATTTATGCCCCAAGTTCATTAAAAGGTATTTGAGAACGAATCGTATTCACGGTATTTCGATGAATCTTACTGCCATCTGATCCAGAAATCAAATTGTCACAGATTGCGATTTTTGATATGTCGAAAGGAGCTTTGTGCATTAGACTCACTGCTACACGATCGTATTCAGAAGCTCGACAGACTGCTTTCACGGCGTGATCCTGAGAGCTAAGAATTTCAGAATATGGTACATTCTTTTCTTCTGATTGGCTCGCAATGCTTTTCATTTTGGCAAGCACAGCCCTGAGCTCGACCTCCGTGATTCTCATCAAAGCAGTTATTTCTCCCGTCTTTGACTCTTTTTCACCACATAACTTACTAAGAACATGTAGTAAAGAGCATATCATACCAGAAGTGAGCAATATCTTTCCACAAATCTCAATTGAACAAATAGAAAGGAGCCCACTCAAATACTTCTGAAAGTCAGATGTCTCACCTGAGGCACTATAAGCTCCGGTTGACAACATCTTCTTTGTCTTTTGGGAGTCAAATCCGAAAGGATTTGGCTCTCGACTCGTTTCTGTTGAACAGTTCCAGTTGAGGCGGAGCAGAATCAATGCATGGCTCAAACTCTTGTTCCTGAGCACATATTTCTGATGTCGGGTTTATATTAAGCATATTGGATGATGCTTTTGCTTCTATGAAGTCTTTCTTTTCCAATTCTGTTGCCCCGTCACCTGATTCATTCGGCGTGAACGAAATGTGCTTCTTCTGTTCATTCAAAATTGACATGCACTTGTTGAAGCACTCTACTCCCGATCTATGCGTTGGAGTACCCCCCCTTTTTTCCAACAAGTTCCAGAACTCTAGACCTTCATATGCCTGGTTGCCATTTGATATGGCTTCAGTTACGATATCCTCGATGAAAAGGACCTCGGCTTTAGTCCGTTGCGAGACGGAAGTCTTATTTTCTGGTGTAGCGGGCGTTGAAATTTTAGACAGCTTCGGTTGGATATGGATTCTACTCTGAAAACCACAAGAGCAGTCAATGGATTAGATAAGAGGTAATAAGACGACGATTACATATACACACGTCTGCATCTGCGCGAACACAAAAATTATCAACTAATGTAAACGACCACGTGTAATACGGGCCTATTTATAAATCTAGAATATAGAGAGATGGTATAGATACCCTCTAAACGCTTAAGAGCGTTGAAGCAATTGCATGTAGAAAGCACGTACAGAAAACATGCCAAAGCGGAAGTATTCGACAGTCCTTTAGATTTTACTGCTATCTTTTGCCAGGAGGTCCAGAATAAAAGTATTAAAAACCGATAAGAGCACTTCGGTTAGACAAAGACGCCATTGTGCATGCATTCTGCAGGCTGTATCACTGCTCTGCTCTTCGCGATTATGATTATGATAAATGTCTGTAGTGAGGACTCTACGATACCTTTCAATATGCAAGTAATTTTCTGAGCTGTCTCCTGTTCTTCTCCGCTTCTGCAGGGTACATTTTGGGGGCTTATACACAAGACCGGATTCATAGAGTATTTGTCCAGCTTTGCGAACATGTGTTTTGCGTGTTACTTTTCCCCGTTTTGCATTTGACATAGCATAAAAACTACCTTCTAGAGGTCTCGACACTACATTATTCAACGTTGGAAATACTTCTCTCTCCCTCGCCTATACCTCTGCAGAGCTCGGAGCATTGCGAACTGATTTTAAGTGCAGCTTTTGATCTGAAAGGTTACGGACGGCAAAGACGCCCATGCCTTCATCTCCAATGACGCTACGAACATGGAAAGGGAACGAATGACTTCAAGTGTTCAGTGAAATGTATCCTTTTTGAGGTCGTGTTCCGTTTCCAATTGTCTGAAGTGCCACCGAATAATTTCCGCCAATGTAGAGTTTGTGCTTTTGTCGTTGAGAAATTGTTGGGAAAGCAACATCTACCTTTGTTCTGCTTCTCTCAAGTCTTAGTCCTGCTTGAGACGAATTGCGCAGTCCCGATCTCTCAGTACCTTCATCACGGCTTGCTTTCAAGACTGCAATTTGTTCAAAAAAGATGTAAGTGACTGCATGTATGCCCAAGAGCGCCTTGTTGTGGCCGCCTACGTCCCTTCATATTGGAACTGGGCGATTTTATCGCACTCTAATGGAATGGGGTCCAGCACACCAAATCGCAAAGCAGTGAAAGACGTTTTTGGATGCCATAGCATATATCGTCCAGAAGTTGGTCAGATATTAGAGGACAAAAAACGTCAATCGTTGCATGCTTAAATGCCAGAATCATTGCATTTCCGAAACCAAACTTAAACTTTGACAAAAAAATGTTCGTTTGAGCCGATGTTGTTACTCTCACTTCCTGACGGAGAATACTTTCAACAAATCGTATGGCAACTGGAGCCAGCCACCACGGGTTCTCGTTCATGTCAACAGCATTAGTGCTATTTGACTCATCCTCTAAGATGTGAGTGAAATGATCGAGGTATTGGGATCTCTGATAAAGCTTGTGAACGAAATCCGAGTGGCACGTAGATTCATCGTTATTAAGAAACCTGTATCTCTTCGAAAACAGTTGCGGATCCTATATAGCTGAAATTGGAATCATAGCGTTGGTGTAGAATGAAAGAATGCTCTCCAGAGCCGCAGAATGGTTTTCTACTGTGAAATCGTTCGAGGACATTGATACTCTTCTGGTTGCAGTCATACGCGACTCTGGCCATTTTGACCCTTCTTCCAACTTCTTCGGGAGCATGTCTAAGTTTTGCAGAGAAATTAAATGCTCTGTTTTTCGACGATTATGAGCCACTTCCACACGTGTTCGCTTTGACATATTTTGAGTTCTCCGATGAGCTTCTAGTCCTTTGCAAGTATCAGACCACATCACACGCACAAAAAAGATGGCCAATGCTGAAAACCCACGGGTAATTGTGGATGCATTCTGATGGACTCTGTATTCCGTAATCATTTCAACAACAATGGCTGACAGTGCTGAATGAATTTGTTATAGAGTACTATGCCTTCCTCTTTCGTAGCTGACTTATGTCAGTGGTTTCGTATCCAGATACTCAAGTAAATGGTGGTTACGAGGTGGCCATGATAAAATCATATGGACCAGTAAAGCACTTGGAGTCTCTGTTCGACGCTTCTGGTCTTTGAGCAGTTGCATGACAGGACTAGTTCTTGGTTTTTCACTCTCTGTCCTTGGAACGCCCTCCAAAAATTCTCGTCTATTCCTAATACCCTTGAAACCATAATACAAGGATATCCAAGCACAAAACACGAAACGTCCATTCCAGTACCCTGCATAACGTAGGGAGGGTCTAACATTATTCCAGTTTGTGGATTGCATAGATTCTCCATCCACGAAGCATTTTGCTGCCTCAATAGAAGCCCAAGTAGTCAGAAGGCACAATTCACTAAAAACCGATGGTGTGTAAAAACGTTTTATAACTCTAATGGTGAGGATTAGTCCTTTTCACTTGTTTGATTGGTTCCCAATACAGAACGCCTTGCAGCAAGATATGAATGTCTCACTTGATGCATTAGATATTCCTCAATATCCATTTCAAGTTCGTGAACGTCAGACCGAATATAGACAGGAAAAGAATCACTTGTTGCACTTTCAGATTCAAACTGAGGCAGGTGGTGGGATCACCACCACTGCAGTATTTGGATGCCTCCCAAACTTGAATCTGAAAATACTAGACTTATGTCCTCGTCAGACAAAGCATCTCTGTATCTCTGTTACCCAAGCAACAACTTTGCTTCATTCAAGTAAGAAATTCTGGCGTCCATCGAATAAGAAACCTCTATTCGTATTGGACTTTTCCTTTCGAATGTGAAGGTCATACATTAAGAAGTCGAACGAAGACTTCAGGTCACGTTCAAATATTGTATGTTTCTTGCTACCTTTCCGTTGTCCTTATTACTGTGCTTGAAGGCTTAAAAACCCCACAAGAAGTGGATTATTATCAAATCCGTTGGTATGAATACGAATATGATGGAACCGATCAAAGACCTCTAAAGGTCAAATTTCTCTCAATTTAACCGAGGGAATAGGACATCCATACCGGTAACGGGGGATAGAGGCCAAGTAGGGTGGAACCGTACCCAGTCTCCGAATGTTATCACGTGACCGCGAAGAGGAGCAGCTCGAAGAAGAGAATACAAAGAAGAACATCCCCGTGGATGGAACAAGAAGTTGATGAACTGTAGTAAATAGAATATTATCGGATTAACGGTTATACCTCATTAAAGTTATAAAGAAGAGAACTCATGATGATGATTAAAAGTATGAATTTGAGAATTTAGAAGAAGAATTGAGAAAAAAGTACGAAGAACTGCAAGTTTGGTTCAATCCAGAAGCTATCACAAGATCTATCACTTATATGTGAAAGTAAAAATATTGAGTACAAGTTATCCCGAAGAAGGGCCCGCACCAGAGTGACTGGTTGAATTAGGATACTTCGCCGTGGCGAAGGCCAAGAGCTGTCAACATCTATCTTATCTGTAGGTATCGTGATTACAATTTTCTGGAGGTTCTCGCGCAACGCAATGACGTGGGAGTTAGTTACAACCGGAGTCGGTACGTTGGCTGGAGGTCGCGACTCACTCATCTGAGATACGAAGCCCGACACCCCGGGAGTATCTGATTGGCAGGACGCTCAAGTGTCGCTCGGATCAAGTGAATCCATTGACTGTCCAGGGTAAAGGCCGCCAATCTCGTTGACCTTGTCGTCCATCGTCGGACGATCGAATTCGAACGACAGCTCGTAGTCGTCATGGAACACGAATGCTCTCGGATGAACGGGTGGCATGGTCTGCAAAGGACTGCGTTCCTCAAATGCCTGAGCACGGGACACCGTGGCACTGACCTACGAGTCGTAATAAAAAAGATCCCAAGCGGCTGGTTGCCAGTGGCTCGGGGACTTGTCACGAGGAGTTCTTGGACCCTTATAATTGTTGTCCCACAGAACGGTAAGCCAGTTGACTTAGCCAGTCACATTTATGATGTGTAAGACTTCATCCACATCGTCTTAACATCCTAATGCGTTTTACAGGTCGAGCGGTTTGATGATTTTCCAAACCATCGGCGGTTTGAAGAAAAGACGATAATTTTCATAAGCTTCCCAGAGGAGGAAAACCGCTACGCGGGACGCCCACGCTGCGGCAATGAGTGACCAATAACCGCACCTCGTATCAACGATGACGAAGGAACTTATGTACGTAAGTTACACACGGACGCAGTTTGGCGAAGAACCCTTGAGTACCTCAACCTGACACAACCACGGCGATAAAGCTGCAAATTGACCCCTGAAAGTTTGCAGGAGATATCTTTCGGTTTCAAAATGAGTGTATGGAGTCAAATTCCCGTCTCAGGAGCGCTACTTGCGCGCAAATCTAATCTTCTCGGAGGACGACGCTTGCCTTCTGGAACTTCGGATGAATTGAAATTCTTTATGGATGATTGGTCTCCCCCATCAGATTATTTCAGACTCGATGGTTACCTGCGGTGCAGTTTCGAAGCGTGCCGTATCGAACTGAGCCGGGGTAACCCCATAGGATAATTTGCGAAAGGTGCGATACCTCCATAAGTCGAAATCGTATTGGATGGGAGTCAAGTGTTGACTTGGATTACGCATCAGCCGTGATATACCAGTGGCGTCATTTTTCCTTGGGCCCTATCCAGGTTCCCTCCAATGTGGAGATTTATCCTTAAGAGGTTAGAATCCAGCGCAATGCGCCCCTGCCAATCGGGTGAGGTGATCATGTCAAGTGGAAACCCACCAGAGAGACCGCTCTCGTGTGCGTAGCACTAGATAAGTGGCAAGTTGAAAACCTCAGATGGGTAAAATCAAAGAGCTTGCAGGTAAAATGAAGGTTTTCTAAGAGATCCCATAGTTCTATGGTTACTCTGTGAGCCTACTCGAGTTTGTTACTCACGGCCGGAGTACCCTGAGTAGAGTTCCAGGAGCGGGCGTGTACCGAAGAGATTATCGGAGCCTTACTGTGAGGCAATGAAGACGTAGGAAACTGGCTCATTCTGGAAGATGACCGAGGGTTACTTCCAGACTGAAAAGCACCCGCTCCTGTGTTGTGCTGGTTAGAGTTGTTGGAGATCATTTTTGAGTATAAAGTATCGGATTTGAGGCTGTAGGCGTTCGTGTAGCGCACTAGGCCTCGCCCTTATTTAAGGCTAGAGGCCCGGTCGCCACAGTGCAGCCGCACTGTTAATTTAGAGGGCGGTGCCCTGAAATTCTTAGGTTTGATGGAACTGCCACGCTGCACTATGCGTTCATTGGGCATTGCGTGTAAACGTGTTGCACCGGCCTTTGGACGACTGCAGCGTGCGGGCCCGAGTAAACTTGTATAATTATGTAATTTATTTCTTAGAGTACACTAACTTGAAGACAGATGTCGTAGCGGCCGGCCGTACTAGTGTGCCGATCTCGCGCTCAAGCTTCTAAGTAAAGTCCCCCGTACTCTTGATGGCGTCAGATCTTTAGTTCTAGTATTTCAAAGCAAGTCCTCCTGGACCTATACCCCTGTTGACGCTGACAATACAGGCTATAGTCTGCGCAACTATTGTCAATGTCCATCTAGTGTCCCACAGTCGCTGGATATTACCCACTTATTCCTCCTTAGTATTAACGTTCTGACGCAGGTACTGCGCATTGCGCTGTAGCTTGGCCCGTTCCGGTACTGGCAACCCTGCCGTCTGAATAGACAGTCGAACTATTGTTTGAACACCACACTTGGGTGAGAACGCAAACCCGGTTACTGGGCATCGGTTACTTCGAGTACCAGACGACACGGGGTTAGCAGACGTACACCTCCGGGCTCTGGTACAATCTCAGCGATATCCTGCTCTTCTGTATCCTCCCGTTGGACGTTCGGGCAAATCGTGGTACACGACGCAAGCGTAGGCCCTCGTACGTACGCTTGTCCAATCGTGGGGCTGCGCCCATGTTTCACGTCACTATGTGACGTTTCCGCTTGAGCGAAAGGTCTTTTGTTGAATCCGACACGTCGTTACTACTTCTATTAGACGCTGGTTCTTTTGGGAGTTGTAGGCAAGGCCCAGTACTCGTAGTTCCGTTGGAAGCATAGAGCCGAGCTTGGAACTTGAAATATTCTTGGCCAGCTAGGCTCCTCCTGCCAAGCTCTGCTTGCTGTTAGCTTCGCTGATAGCGGCTAACCTCCTGGGTAGCGCATTGTGCTAAATATGTTGGTTTACCATCCTAGAATCCTGAGACCTTCAGTTTCCTCTTCTGACGCATTTTTTCCTTGGCAGTATCTGGCCATTGTGCACTTTGTCCAAGTTGTCTACCCAATCAGGTAGATCGTTTCAGCATTTAAAGTCGAACGATATTTTGTCCTTGTCGGTAGTGGTCGTAAGAAAAGTTCCGATAAGAACTTTGGTGTGCCTTGCAGTGAAAATAAGCTGTCCAGACTCTTCTGAGTCGTTCAGTTGGCACATGGCCAAGCATTCGAAACTTTGCAGTGATAGATATTTGGAGAGTCTGCCTTGTCATCGGCCAAAGCAGTAGTGGAAGAACCCTCTTCTCGTGCCCCAATGGATTCACGAGTTCCGCTGAACGCATCAATCCCAGCGCTCCGCGCTGCTTTGACTGATGTGGCGTTTAGTCCACTCCCTCTTTCCAAGCTGGAGACCCCAGCAGAGCAATCGAGAATGACTGATAGCCTACAGCAGCATGTGGGTAAGCCGCTGACGACCGGCGTAGCTATACTGCTGCTGGTGAGGGTTTCCCCAACAGCAGATAAGCCTTTATCTTCAAACCACTCAATGGGTGTGAGCCCAGCACACCTTAAGCAACATCTTGTCTCCGAGGTTGCTGACCTCATGCCCTGACTTCTTACCCAACAGGGTACCGAGACGGAGCGCTGTTGGAGGGATTCCCTCGAAACACGACTCAACCAGTTGATCGTCAAGGTCACAGACAAAGCGCGGGTTTCAATGCAAACACAACTCCAGTCGTTACTTGCAAGAAAGATCTTCCGCCAGGTTTCGCACGTGCTTGAAACAACAAAGAGGCATTGCCTCCGATCCCAGAGAGCTCCTCGACTTGGCAGCAAAGCTGGTCGAGCATGACAAGAGCTTCACTGACCTTGAGGTCAAACATTTTGCACTAAGAAGCCAGGTGGCCTTTTTATTGAATCATAGGGTTTCCCTGCACCACGGCAGTATACAGTTATGGAAAACCAGGGCTTCCAAAGCCAAAAAAGAGCGCAAAAGTTCCAAAGAGAACCGTGATTCTGACTCAGAAACGTCTTCCCAGGATGTTGGATCATTTTCGTCTTCCGAGTACAACGCCAACTTGCGCGAGCACAATAATGCTGACCTAAACCTGGCTATTAGCCGTTTCAAGAAGGCCTTGTAATACAAGACACACCGGTTGGACAACCGTAACAAAAGCGAGAGCTCAAAAGTTAAGCTGCGTGTCGCCTTGATAGTCAATCGCTTAAGTACCACTATGGCCAATCCTCGACTCGACTGCATGGACCCTATGTCAATCTTGACCTTCTTTGCCACTTTTAAATGCGGCGCGAACAACAACGCCATCTCTGACGAGATAGCCAAGTTGGTTCTGCCGTTTATCTTGTCGGCCAGTGCCCGTATCGCTTACGAAAGTGCCCTGCATCTATATGCAGTTGATGATCCCTCAGTAGGAATCAAGAGTTGGCCGGATTCCATGAAATGGCCGGTACGTAGCTACGCGAAGGATATGTTCATCCAAGACTTGGTACGTGGCCGCAGGTCATGTCGCCACGAATAGGAAAGACCTAGAAGTCTTCCAGACATTGTGTACGCTTAGAATACGCCACGCTTGGCGGATTGTATGCACAAGAGGAGCATGTTGCGCCTTCCATCGATGGGCGGCTGTCCAGTGTCGCTTACTTTGGTTCACGGGATTGACATATCTTCCATGATCGTTTCACGAGCCTGAACTCCGTGGCGGAGTTTGCCACGTCCCGTGGACATAAATCGTGGCTAGCGCGACCACAATGACTCCAGTAGAGTTCTCGGATTTATCCGAGTAGTATATCGGTGATGTCATTAGATGGTGATATACTCACGACGGATACAGCCACGACTGGCCTACGACACGGCGATAGCGCCGTATTGCACATCAGAATCGATGATGGAGATGGCCTGCTGACCGAACCATGCTATACCAGTAGTACTACCGAGGCAGATGCGCCCTCTGCGGAAGTTCTGCCAGAACAGAATGATCCCGCTCTAGCTACAGCTTCAAACTATAACAGTTTTGACGAATGGGCACAGCCCAAATGCCTTTGTTGGATTAACTGAAGAGGAGATGCACGGCACCCATTCAATGGCAAGCGTGTCATTGATGTAGCCTGCTACCTCTTTGCAGGTACACAGCACATGGTCTCAGACTGCCCGTGGATAATGACACCCATGCGAGCAAAAGCTCGACAACGAGTCATGGAGGCCTTTCCAGACCAAGCGGCATCCCTGTGGTCAATGACTTATTACATCGTGGTATTAATGCTTCCTAGACGAGACTACCCAGTTATTCGTCCAGAAGCTGGCTCAGCTGCCTCGCCCCAAGTTCTTGTTAGGAACAATGATGGCAAAATGGATGGAGAAAGCAAAAGCAGAAAAGCAAGTAGTTTAATTCAATGAATGAAGAACGCAAGAAATATGATTACGGTTGTGGAGGGATGCAGGACTGAATGGATTCAGGCAGGACTTGTTTGGCGATGGCCACAGGCATGGGATGAATTGTGTGCGCATTCGCGGAAGTAAGCTGCGGTTCATGCAGGAGCAGCACATGGTCGTTTCTTGGAACGCGCGACAATGCGACATACAACTGACTACCGCAGAAGAAGTTGGATCGCACATCCAAAACCAAGCTAAAAAACGTCTTTCCCTGTCATTTTGAACGGTAGCTCCAGACGCGAGACGAATTGGGAACTGCATTTGAATCATGCAAATATCTGCGAAAGAAAACTCGAAGTCAATACGATCCAGGAGCTGTCGTTCAAGCACCTCTCCGTTCTAGTCGAATCGAGCCACCTGCATCGTAAACTGATGGTTACGCAGGACTACGAACAGCTTTCCATCGACCATAGCGGGATGCAGCACGTTCCGAATGACCATAACTGGCACATCAATCTTCAAATCCGAATTATGAGGTGGTACTCCAGTGGGTGCATACTGATATGCAAACTCGGGAACAAAGGTATTGGTGACTTCGGGCTCTGAGTTCTGTACACGGTCTGGTTGTACCGTCGTAGCTGACGGAAAAGTGAAGCCTTCACCAGAAAACAGATCCAGCGCTGCCGCTTTGTGTTAATCGACGAACTGATTTGTGGACCCAATGACCATTTTGCTGAGATCCACATCCTCCTTGCCTCATGTTGTGAGCCACTTCCACAGGAATTGGTAGGCAGTTTGCATGCTACCGGTAGATCTGAGTGGTAGTGGAGCTTTGTTGGATATTGTGTTGCATGCAATGAAACGTCACAGCGACGCAAATGCTGGATCATCGGCTTGGCGTACTTGTTCGGTGAGGTATAGCACTTGAACCTAGCACAATGTCCACAGACCACTCTTCCACGGCAATTCGTTGAGAATGTTTAGGGTTTTTAGGGGTTTTTAGAGGTCTCCCCACTATTGAATGAGCAATCTTTCGAGTTGCAGAAGTGTTTTGGCGAGCCGCAGTCCCAACAGAATTCGTGAGTGCGTTTTTTTGGTCTCTCGGAACGATCAAAATTCCCGCTCTTGTCCTTAGATGCCCCAGAAGACGAATTTGTTCTCTTGTATGTCGTTTTGGGACGTGAACTGGATGGTGAGGGCTTGTTGCGGGCTTCCGGCTCCGCCGAGCCAACTCCATAAGACAAGAGTGCTTTGTGGACTCGTTCCTGGACCATAGCTTCGATATCGTTTCGTGAAATCTCAGCCGAAGCCTGCTTTTTCGCCGAAGAGAGAGATTAAAGAACCAAAATGGCGTCATCCATCCGCAATAAAACTCTTGGAGTAGGGGGTTTGAAGATCGCCTTCATATTTTCAGACTTACTGTCTCCTTTCTTCTTAGGAAGAATAGCGGCTTGCAGCGCTAGCCTGTCGGAAATCTCTTTGATGTTCCTCCGATAATCCTGCAGAAGAGTTTTCAATGACTCGTTATCTTCGAGAATTTCAATGGGTTCGAGCGTGCTGATAAGGGAGTTGGAAATCTCTCTAATCTTCTCGATGACCGAAAAACCAATTGTAGTGACGTCGAAAACCACTTGTCCTTGATCTACACGAGATTGGGCTTGTGCCAAAAGCTGAAGAATAACGCTTTGGATCGTATTCTTGGGTACGTTGGCAATATTAATGAAGGTAATTGCCAAGACTTCTCCAATATGGCTGGAGGTCCCAATTCCCGTATGAATAAGGTTATTAGAAGCCAATCCACCGATGTGTTCGACAAATGCAACCAAATCTTCTTGCTTACGACGAAGACAGCTAGCAACTTTGTTGAACGAAGATATCAAACGATTAACCATAGCAATCGGAGAGTCCATGGCAATGAGTTCAACTATTTCCGGAACGGCCTGAAATTGGTCATCTTGGGCAAAATCAGTTCAACCGTTTTCTTGAGCTTCTCCAACAATACTTTTCTGCGCCGGAGGAAGACCTTGTTCGACTAGAAGACGTCCAAGTATAGTAACCATTAATTTTTATTGTTTATTAGGACCCTTTTTTGCTGCTATGTGGACCATATCAACCCTTTCAGATACATTATGAAGCCACTGAAGTACATCATAAGCATTTTCGAATTTTGGAACGTCGTGCAAATTTGGCATTGTAGACGAAGAGGGCTCTAGGCTCATATATGAGCTAGCTGGTAGTACAAAATGCGTGCGAAACGTGCGCAGTAGAGTTTTGTCGTCTCCAACCGCCAGAAAACGTAATTTGGAGTAATCTTCGTCCTGCCTCCCCCATCTTTCCGTGTTCCTTCTCGGAGTGAGGCAGGCTTGACTTCTATTGTCTTGTAGAGGCTCAGCGAGCTGCTTGCAAGCAGCGCGAGCTAAAAAAACCTCGGGTAAGTTTCGTAGTCGTCTTAGAGTAGCTTGCCGAAGACATGAGCTAAATATCCGTCTATTTTACAGTAGTGCCGCTATGTACTGAGATGATTGGTTACTGAGGTTTTGGAGCTCGTGCTACGCGCGTGCCGCGATGCACTGAGTGGATTGGTTAATGAGGTGTACTGAATGACTTGGCGCAGGATGACTGGGCACGTGGTCGCATGCGCGTCGTGGCGGGTTGAGATCTGCGTTTTGATTGGTGGGTTTGGCACATGTCCTGGAGAGCTCGAGAGGTGGACCTCTGCTTACAGCAGAGGCTGAACTCCGTGCACTGATTGGTAGAAACTCTACATTTTGTACATTATGTGGATTCAGCGAAAGCCACATTTGGGGGATGGCCAGCTGTGCTGTAAGCACCCATGTCGACTGCGGTGCCTCACACTCACAACGGAGACACTTCGGCAGGTGCCGTTCGTTCGCGCGAGGCGGCGGCGTTAATGTTCACCAATGTCGTCAGTACCCAAGGCCGCCGTACGCGCTGCGCTCTTTGGCCGCGCGTTCTCGTCATCCGCACGATCGCCCTCGATACGCCGCCGGGCGGTTGGCACCGTCACTCTGCTCCTTGCCGTTTCAACCGCATGGGTGCTGCTATCAGGCACCGTAGCGCGCTTGCTGCGCACAGTGGCGCCAGTCAGTGACAAGCAGGGGGCGCGCATCGGTCCGATGTCGAACGTGCGAGCGACGCTTCGCGCCGTGCAGAAAGCAAAACCTGAGGAGAGGGCGAACGTGCTGGCGGGCGAGCTTGCCGCGTGGAAGGAGGGACCGCCGCCTGCCACTGTCGCCGCCGCCGCCGCCGCGTGCACACCGCGGGATGCTGCGGACGCGCTGTTGCGCGGGCCAGGGTTGTCGTCTTGGGGTGTTGTCGACGTTGGCGCTAACGGTGGGTATCCCGTGACGGATGTATCATTACGGCGCGGCGCGGCGTGGGTGGTTTCGATCGAGCCCGATGAACGCAACTTTAAGCGGCTGCGCCGACGGCGGCGCAACGGCGGCGCGTTTCTCCCTGTTGCAGGCGCGGCCGGTGCGAACAGCGGCCGTGCGAAGATGCGTTTCCACAAGAGCAGGGACGATTTCTCGTGTTTCAATTGTCTCGACACGCGTAAGAGCGAGGTGTTCGAGCACGATGTTAACGTATATACGGTCGATCAACTGGTCATGGACGCCACGGCTGCAACTGTGGCGCAACCGCCCGAGGGTGCGGGATGCTCAGCGTCGAAAGTGGCGGCCGTCCCCATACGTTTGTTGAAGACTGATACGCAGGGACATGAACGAGCCGTGCTGGAGGGCGCACGACGTTTGCTTGCCGCCAAGCGCGTGCATTACGTGATGATGGAATTCGACCCCAAGTTATTTCACACTCGTGATAATGCCATGGGCGCGCTTCGCGAGATCTTCGCAGCTGGCTTGCAGTGCGTGCAATTGGCGCTCGCCGGCGTCTCCGACAACGCTCGCCTCTCGGAGAGCTTTCCGTTCTTTGGGGCGCGGGCGGTGACCAATGAGTCCGCGACCGAGTTCTACGAATTCGTCAAGGCTTCAGACAAATATACAGACGTGCTGTGCTCGTCGAGGTGACACAATCTGGAAATGCACTTCCGTGCCGCAGTGTCGGACTCGTGCTGATCGTTCTGGCAAATGCCGGTTATGGTCGTGGGTTTGGCGGCCTTGCTGGCGGCCAGGAAACTGAGTTGCAACGATAACCCTTACTGCTTGAAGTCTTCACTTCCAAATTCTTCTGTAGGTTGAAGTAAACAGATAGACGCCAATCTAGTATCAATCTTGCCCCGCTCATCGGGTGTGAAACTGACATCAGGGCACCGAAATGGGGCGATATTAGTGACGAGTGGATCGGCATCGATGAGATGAGCTTTTCATACCTGGCGAGGATCTGGGCCCCCAAGAGCGTAAGCAAGAGATCAGGGGTCCTGCTTGGCGTGTCTGGACAAGACGACTACGTCCTGATCGTAGTAGCTGAATATATACTCGAGAATTGCGTCTTCCGGCAACAAGTACAGCTTGCCTTTGAGGGCGAGCGCCTGGTACGCACTGGAGGTGTGCTTGTAACCAAGATGCTTGGCGAGTTCAAAGTGCTCTTGGGTAAAAGCCATACTGCGGCGCAACAGAGTGTGTTCGTAGCGAAGAGGAGAGTGGCAAACAGAGATGCAAACCTTGGTACCAACGGTACCTTTCGGGTTATTGATTATGAATTGCTTGATGGTTCTTGACTTCATTCCACAATGCTACATTTGGTGCTTAGTCTGCACGTGTACTCTTCTGAACGCAGCTATAGCGGCTCCCAACTCCTGAGATGTGAGCCTTCTACCTTCGTACCGCAACTGGAAGCAGAACTACTGATCGCTCGTGATCGTACTCGGTCGACACCCATTGGTACTGATCTACCAAGAATGTGGGTGGAACTGACACGTACGCGTACTGGAAATGGGCTACAAAGGGGACGGTACTTTTCATTAGCATACTTTTACTGAAGTTAATAAAGCTATGAAGTGCACTGCAGACTAGGGAAAGTTACATAGTCGCACAACAGTCACATGACTTACAAACGAAGAGTCGAGATACCTTTTTGTTGGGCTTGGCATGTGATCTCGAAAAACGGTGCGAAAAGGAAACTTGGGCTGTGTATACGCTGAAGAGTATACGGCGCGGTCTTTGAAATCGAAGGTTTAGGACTCACCCATTTCAAGAGCAGGTGCCAGTTACTTGATCGTATCTCCGTCCGGAAGGGCAACTTCCACATTTCATGGTGCTGGCTAGGAGGACCTTGCCAAGGCCACACTCATAGCACACGGTAGAACCAGGCTTCGCGAAACTACCCTCAGCGCACGGGAAGCAGAAACTCATCTTACCACCGTCACTGACAGAGTTAATGGTACACTTCTCACATTTGAGCTCAGTTGGATTGTAAGAGAATCCAGGCGGGCAGCTTGCACATGAGCCATTCTTCAACAGGGCTTTGTGAGGGGGGCAGCGAATACATTTGGTTGCGCCACGGAAAGAGTAGCTATCGCCTGCGCATGCAGTACAGGTCTTGAAGGCATTTCTCTGGCGTGTGAACGTTCCAGGTTCACAAGTCTTGCATGTCTGGGTGAACTGATCGTAATGCTTTCCTGCAGGACAATCGCCGCACTTGCCATTGGCCATAAGTGCTTTACCCTTTGGACAAATTGTGCAGCTTGAAGAGCCTTCACTTGAGAAGCCGTTGGGTGGGCACCGAATGCATGGCCCTTGGCCAACAGAAGACTTGAAGAAGCCGTTTCCGCACTGGATGCATACTCGAGATGAAACAAGGTACGTGGCACCTGCTGGACACTTGCCGCATCGGCCACCAAGGAATACTTGGCCCGCGGAACACTTGGTGCATTCAGCTGCGCCATCGTCAGAAAAGGCGCCCGGTGGGCAATCTAAACATTCGGACTCACCAGACAGGGGCTGGTAAGTATCACGACCACAAGGTTGGCAGCTTGACTGACCGCCGAAGTTGACGTAGAAAGTTCCGGGCTTGCAGAGTTGGCAGCGGTTAGCAGCATTGAGGATGGATCCCTGAGGGCACGTGCACTCCATGCGGGCGCGATCTGGCATTGTAGTAGGCGGACATTTCGCACAAAATGCAGCTCCTTCAGTGTCCGAAACGGTTCCAGCCGAGCACGGGATACAGCCATTTTGACCTGATCGGTTTTGGAAGGTACCAGGCGGGCATTTTTCACATCTATTGGGTCCTACGGAATAAAAGCCGGCGCTGCATTCATCCGGTACCGCTGCTGCAGCGATGATCGCAGTGCAGAATAGAATGAAGAACATGGACATTGTTGTTCAACGGGATTGGGATGGGAGCTGTTAGGGAATACGGTTGAATGCGGGAGAGCGCGGCAAGGATCAGCTGCACGCCGAGGATGTCTGTTTTATATAGGGGGCTCATCTGTGTAGATCCTACATTGCAGAGACTGCGGATATCGGAAGGGGTTCGGTGAGTGGGTGAGGGTTTGGACGGTGATGACGTCGATGAAAATTGGCAGTCGCGATACAGCCGTCTTACATGAAGGCATCGCGAGACGCGAAGTATATGAGGGTCTGTGCTGTGCCAATGCGCCGGCGCGGCGGAGTCAATTTTTTTTTGAGAACACTGATTTGGGCTCAAAGTTGGGTAGAAAGCGGCAGCTCCACACCGGAAGTACCGCGGGGGGGTGATTGGGCGCATCCGCACTCGGGAGCGGCGCTTAGGGAGCAGCAAGTGAGCGATTGGGTTATCTTTCGCGGTTTGAGACGCATCACAGGCTGCCGCGAACGCCGTTCCCACCGCAAAGATTTGATTTGTTATTATCGGGAGACATCTTCTCCCGCTCATACCCGCTCCGCTGGATCTGGCTGTAAACAGCTTGTGCTGCAGAGAACGTCCTCGTCATCCCAATTATTCCCTCATTACTACCGGATGGCACATGCCTTACAAACGTTTTAGACCGTCTTGGCCGGAATTTTGTAAGCCTAACCCTCCAGCTTTGTCAAATCCTTCCCAGTCCCTCATAACGTCTATCTCGAGATTTTGTGCGGCAGCAAATCTGCCACACGCGAATCCATCGCATTTTAACCAACCTCAGCAAAGTTTTCTTTTTGTACAGAGATATCTTCCGGGGCCATATCCTTCCCCCGCCCAACGATTGCGCGATGTGCACTTTGATCATATTGTGGAAGCTCACTAAAAGCATCGCTGGACACGCTCGCATCAGTGTCTGGCCGGGCACTTTTTGTAGCCCAGTCGTCTCACACATATCACCTCCTCCGCAGCTGACTCCGTTCTGACTCGTCCGGACTCCAATCTGAACTCCGTTCCTCTACATGTAGTCTGCGCCGTTTCTGTTTCAGATCAGTTCCGCTTTGGCTCCTTCACGGTCCGCCTAGTCTTGGCTTTGAAGTTGCCAGAATCATGCGTAACATTTCAACTATCCGCCGTCAACTCTTTCTGTGAGAAACATGTTTGTCATTTTAACTTTCTCTGGTTGCCAAGACCAGAACTATCTATCCCTCTACTCGTAATACTACCACTCATCTTTCTGCAATGAGTCCAGGTCCCTATGGAATCACTGTAAGTCTAAAGTTGACGGAGAGGCTGATGTGGATAGTACGCATTCTGGTTGGGACCACTATCTAGCGATAACGGTAATCTATCGACTTTTTATCCTAAAAGCCTTCCGTCGTCTGATTGGTTAACCTAACTGGCTGGGCGAATGGACTTGGTCGAACAAGTTCTGATACTTATAGATAAGCACCGGCTTCCACGAAAGCTGATCCACAAAGGACACAGATAGCCAGCTCAATAGTATTTCCCAGCACCACAAGAAGAGTTGGAGCTTCGGCTTTGATAACAATAGCAACTCAACACGAATCTTGTTGGCCGTCATTTCGTAAACCCCGACTCTTCGCTGTTGTCTCAAACATCAATGTGATGTTTGGTCTTTGTAATGTTAGTTGGTATCCCTCTCGTCAGAGACCGTTCATGCGTCGATGGATACCACAAACATGACCATATGGAACTTGATCTATGCAGATCGAAATATAGCCGTATCTGGATACCTTTGCACTACTCTGTTGTACCATGGCAATTTGGGTGGATCTAGAGGTGAACAGTTGGGTCCCTTGTACATCAGGCGTTTCATTTTCAGTTTACGCACATTGAAATTAGACTTGCGGCCGCAGAAATTCCTTGGTTTCTTGCGGAGAGAAAAATATCTTTGACCAGATATGTTTTACCCTTGTGTTGTGAAGCTCCTCGGAAAGAAAGATTTTCTCTGTCCCGTAGTACCAATCTCTATTCATGTCCCCGGAATGTAGCCGATGACCGCTGCTTGCTCTCACCTTGCAGCAGCCGTGTCGCGCTCACTAGCTACTATCTCGGAATATGGAAAGATCAGCACCAAGTTACTACGCGAAGGCCCGAGATATGTTGTAGTTAGACAGTTAGACATCAAGGGCCCACAGTAAAGAAGAAGAAATTAGACTTTGTTTGATCCAAACTACAAGTATTCACGGAAGTCTATATATAATCCGCGTCAGCTCCCGTCTCTCCAGACATGCCGCCAAATTGTAGTTTGAATTATCATACTAACCTTCTGTATATGCTCCTCTGGGTATAGCAGTGTGTTTATGAGGTGAAAACGCAGCCTAGGGGTGATAGACAATCTCCAGATATAGATGATATCCAGATCTCGAAGCTAATCAAAGCCACACCGGCGTTCCAACGCTTTGTAACATTATTGTGATCCGTCAAGATTTATTGAATGTTGATGGCTTCTTTGGTGTCCTATTTTTCTTCTACTGGTTCTGTGCGTCTAGGTCATTCTTTTCTATGAAGAATCTGCAAGGCACTGATACTCAAACTGCAGCAGGGTCTTGGGGCATATATTACTTCTCAGGGACTGAAGTTCTCGTCCATTTCTCTACGAAAGTGGGTTTTCTAGTTCATAGGTCTCAGCACACGTCTCCAACCTTACAGCAGACTCATGCGACCCTAAAAAGACTGCTCTAGAGTAATCTACCTGCTACCAGAAACAAACATAGTAGGATTTCCAGGAACGCTGAAGTTATTTTGAGGCAGTGTCGGTTTGGTTCTGTACAAAATAGCGCTGCACTCGACGGTGACGATAATCGCCGGCGTGCTTGCTACCGGACATATCGCGGCCTTCATAACCAGTCCTACCCAGTTCAAACACTCGTTTCGTCTCTACCACGCTTTCGGAATTAGTGGCGAGCGCCCGTAAACATACATTTCGTCTCAAAGACACACACTGATCCTGGGGGGTTTTTTAAACCCAATCTACCCTCTCTTTGGCACAACACGCTCCTTGCTGGCCCTGTTCTTTTAGCATGAAAGTTCTTCCTTAATGTGTGCTGGAGCAAAGGGATATTCAATCAGGAACGGACGAACCCGGACTAAAACGGGCACGGTATAGTGACGGTCTTGATATAGACCTTTACAGTGCTCTCAACGGTAGTGCATTCCTCAAGTCTTCGTCAGAAAGGTAGCCTCAGTCTTCTGCGAGAGAGCGGCCAACGACCTATCATTGGTAGGAGTGATCGTCTTTGGCATATCGTGAACAAGAACATCAGAGTCTGATGATCAGATTGTCCTTGAAAATGTGAATTAACTGCTCTTTAATTCTCTTGAGAACTAACCCCTTTATATCGTTATCAATTGTATGCTGATGAACAGCAATATGAACCACTGAGTATTTGCAAACCACATATTGCTGTTCTGTTCCGGACCTCCACAGTTGACTCTTCGGCGTGCAACAGTTCACAATCTTCCATGGCATGGAATCCATGCCCGCTTGGTTGGACTCTTCTGGCAATGACTCCTTGGAGGATTTCTCCTGGTCAGGTGTAATTACTATTGAATTGCGATCTAGAAGCGATGAAGAGGTGCTGTTGAGTGCGAATCACAGCGCTACACGTGGACAGCTCATTTATCGTTGGCGCAGACCATGCACTCTCAATGATTCCGAGAATCATCCTTGCCTTCCCCCGAGACAGACTGGAGGAAAAGACAGGGGGAACCTGCTTCTCGTTCGTTTCTTGCCTGCCGCTGCGATCACGCCGCGACGCACCCGAGCGCTCAACGACTACACGCGCTCCACAGCCGCGCCGCTACTTCCCAGATCCTTCGGCTCTGCGCGCGAATACCGCCGATAGAAGCCAATGTGTTAATAACATACCAACTCCACCAAATGACCACACTTTAATTCTTAAAGCGGTTTTAGCCTTTTAATGAAGAGATATGTCGGCGGTATCGTTCGCTTGACCGGTTGAGACAGTGGTCGAAGTTTATTCTTGCTCTATATCTTCGATATCCAATTTCCGTCTTCATGTTTTCTTTTGTGCATCAGTTCGACGGAGTTTATTTATGTTGTTCTGAACGTTGCGAGAGCTTTGGGATTCTGAACAGGATTTCCTGCACATCCGTTCTGAAATGAATACATTCATGTGGTCAGCTTAGGTCGAAGCTGTTCGTTTCTTCAGGACTGTGACGCATCACTAGGAGTTTCATATTTGTGTGACACTATATGAATTTCAAAACTCTGTAAAGACCATGAGACAAGTTTGCATGTTTGACATGTTATGCGGAAGGTGTCTAGGACTCTTTAGCTACTTGCGTAGTACACACAAACTAATTGCGTGAAAACACGGGGTCGTTTCCCATCTGAACGAGAATCGAGGAAGGGGTAGTAGGGCTACATCAAAAGTTTACAAATATTGTGTGTGATGGACGAGACAGTCACTAACCTTAGTTGCACCCTTGTAGTTCAGCTCAATCAATGGACGTGTTCCCTCTGGTAAGCTGCTGTGGCAGTCGCATCTTTAATGAACACAATTCCTTTTCACTAAGAATCAGAGACGGAGACCGCCCAAAGCTTAATTATAGAAACAGGCGAACGGATCATCTCTTGTCTCTGATCTGGATACCCACCCCAAGTGGAAAGACAGCACAAAGGTATCCTCATAACTGCAAAGCTCTTTCCTTATCGTTTAGGGACTGTAACTTAGGGTTAACTTATGCTTCATTCCTACGTTACTCAACATCTTGTAACACTTCAACCTTTCTCCAACTTGTTCTGTTTTCCTTCACTCTGTCTAATCTCTTTTTGACATGATAGTTTCTGCACGACGCAATCAGCAGTCGATCTTCGTCCCCGTGGACAGGGGTAATGTTGCCATGAATTGTGCATGCCGCCAAGTCTCACGTGAGTGTCATTTGCTTCTTCCCTGTGAACCACATGTGTCATTTCGCAATTCCCAACGAACTTGGTAACTTCTCGAGCTGGACCGATGCGCGATAATACATGACATTAACCCTTATCTCCTCTTCAGAAGCTATCCATCTGCAACCACAGAACGCCGGACCATACTAAAGAAGAAGAAGGGTTGTTGCTTCCGCTCTCATGTGCCTTTCCACGTTCAGCATCGCTAAACTCTGGCTTCCGCTCCGCAATCATTCGCAAGGCACATTCGAAGGGCGAATTCAAACCGATTACGTGGTTGGCGCAAATCGAATGTCAGATGCGATAGAGCCCGGAAAGTGATGAGTTCTTTCTACTCAGTCGATTGATGGACGTCCTTTGTTTGAGCGCAGTGTTTCATTTCAAGAAAAGTGAGAACACTTTGTTCGCAAGTGGAATGTTTCAATCAAGCGTCCTTTGCGATTTCCTCCCCCCCCCGTGTTACGCGAGAAATCCGAAGGATAAATCGATGAATCCCTACCGTCCGTCCTCAATATAAAAGCAGCCGGCTCGTACTGAGATCATCCCAGAATTGCTCCACTGTGCCAAAGCTTCTGACTTCTCTTCCATATCTTCGATCCGCAAATTACTGCATACTCATGTCGAGAACCGTTCTCTTTTCTCTGTCTTTCTTTTGCCTTGCCGCGGTAGTTCTCTGCCAAACCTGCACCGGATCCCAGAGTGGTACTTTCGCTGACGTAACTGTGAATGGCGGGGCATGCACTTTAAATGGAGCTACGGTAACTGGTTCAGTGATGGTGCTAAACGGGGGCTCATTAACGACATTGGGCACTACTACAATCCTCGGAAGCGTGAGCGGAGATGGTTCTGCGGATATTTTGCTGTCGGGTACAACAACAGTTAACGGATTGGTTTCATCAACAAACTCTCCGACCAGCACTCTGACGATCGACACATCGAGCTCTATTGGCAGCGTAAGCATGCTTTCGTCTGGAAACGCAGTTATTAAGGGGTCTATCACGGGTATTTCAAGCGCCTCTTCAAAAGATATTTCTGTGGATGGTGGCACCATCGGAGGGGGTGGAGTATTTGTTTCAAAGGGTTCTGGAGATATATCGCTATGCTCTGCGACGGTGTCCGGAGCTGTTACGATTTCCGAAAACGTTGGAGATCTACTGGCGACAGTATCGCCACCATGCACGGCATCATCGATCACCGGAACTGTTTCTGTTGAGAAAGGAACTGGAAATGTAGATTTGAGCGGTGCAACGGTTTCTTCCGGAGACGTGCTTGTGGTGGACCAAACTGGAAATGTTGTGATTTCGTCGTCTACAATCAGTGACATTGCCATTACTAACCTGGATGGATCTATCACTCTTGACGGGGTTCAAACCGACAGCGATGCTACGATTTCGGGCACTTCTGGGCTGTTGAAAGTAATGAATTCAAACTTTGTCGGAGACGCTGCATTTAGGAACGGAGCTGGGGTGGAAGTCAGTGCATCGAGCTTTTCACTGGAGGTTGTAGTGATTGAGAACAACAGCGGCCCAGTAACTTTTGACTCTAATGTAGACTTGTCTGTTACTGTAACTGTGAATGACGATGTGACGATTTCCAACAACGTCGGACGGGTTGCATCGGTAACGAAGAATACGGGTGGGGTATCTATCAGTGGGAACACGTTCACAGAGCTATCCTGTGTGGATAACAACCCCGCGCCGACAGGATCGGGAAACACGGTGACAAGTCTCGCCAGCGGACAATGCTCGTCGTTCTAGCTCGATTTGTGTGAAGGTGAGCTCCGCGGGGCTGGGACGGTGCGGTCGGTGGCTGTGCGGAGCGGGGAGGAGCCCCTTCCCAGCATGAAGTCATGCTCTGATCACGAACGCGTGCAGTTGACAGTGTGGTGAGGGGTTGAATTTGGTGAAAAAAACGGGTACGCGTGGAGCGCCGTGCGCACTGCGGCGAATTCAGTGTAATGCGTCTCGTGACGTGTACAGTGTCTCCTTGCGCTGTATTCTGCTGCGCGTGACATCACGCTGCGATGATCAGAGCTGCAGCCTGGAGTGAAGTTCACCTGCCGCGAGGCTGATTCAGTGGCCACCGGCCGCCTGCTGTTCCATAACAGGTACAGTATGGCGCGAAGATCTCATTAAGAATGATACACTTGAAAGCGCCACAGAAGCTGACCTCCCGTCACGCCGATGACCTGCAATACAGCATGCTGTTGCAGCAACTTGGCCCAAGAACAGCCCCTCAAGCCGCCCCTCAGTGAGCCCTACACATGTCCAGTGCAATCGCACGTCCACACGTGAATCGCTGAGAACTTCTTCAGAGGCGCATGTTTTCCCACACCTGTGGCTCAGCTCCTCGCAAGGAATAGATAAGGCGCTGATCTCTACCCGAACCTTCGGCCACACAGTGTTCCTACACCTCTGCATTGCATGCTGAGAAGCAGTTTAGAACCACACGCAGAGTCAACGTTTGCACGAACAGGTTAGCAAACATGCGCCTCAACTGTTTTGAAACATCATGTGTTGATGCAGAATTTCTGCATCAGAATCATGGAGATCCGAACGCTCCGAGCTTGTCAGCGGCTGAGCGTCATGCAAAAACTCCTCATGTAACAGGGATGGAGGCAACACGCGAACATTAACCTTCAACCCTGTGCCTTCATCTTCAGATTTGGCCGGACAGTGAAATCATGTTTGTTTCTTATTATTTCTATGAACGTTTTGTTCAAGGCTTCGGATTTGTGTGTGTGTGTGTCTACAGGCACGTGCCTCTAATTCCTAGGCAGCAGTATTAACTTTCTGAAAGCAGAAGGCTAATCATCTCTTCGACGGCTAAATTCCCCTAATAGACCCAGTCGCATATCCATTTGGCTTCCTCATCCGGCGTAACTTCATCGTCTTTTGTAGCCTTTTCGGAAGGTCGGCACACCTCGACGGACGGAACTGCATGTGCGCTTTCGGATTTGTTTTGCACGAGGAAACATGATGCTAGAGACATCGCCAGCGACGAACAGTTTCTTAGCGCAGCGCTCACCGGGACACTTTTTGTCCAGTTTCACATGCCACCTGCTGTACTACTAACAGAGTGCGCTCATAACAATAAGCTGCAAAAACGTCAAACTAAAAAAACATCAACATCTCATTACAGTTTGTGGAGGATTGCAGTTGGTGAGAACATATCAAGCCAGTAACGTTCGCACAATGGCATCAAAGTAATACAATTCTACTATACATCTACACCACACCTATGTTCACCGTTCGTCCGTGCCAAACACCAGTCTTTCTCACCTTGTATCCGCTAGAGTACACAACCTCAACAGAGTCAACGTATGAATGTCTCCCAAGTCCGAAGTGCAACGTCTCTATGAACGAAGTAGATACTGTAGCGCCAGGTGTTCCGACGCGCTGGTGTACCTTTCTTGCACCGCCTCCAACCGCAACTGTCACAACAGCGTGCAAGGCAGTGGCAGATCCATCTGGGGCGCTTCCAACGCGAACATGGAGGTATCTGGTATACCATCTACGCGGTAATTTGTTGCGGAACAACCTGTATATCCCGCGATAGTTCAACTCATGTTGGTCTCCCTGACTGCTAATAACGTCTACGCGACCGTCCAAGTCGTAGTCAAACGCCACGGCATTATCACCTCGCACATCTGCCGGTCGATAAAGAAGGTTGTCCTCTCGCGCAAACGTGCCGTCACCTTGGTTCATCAGAACAATATCCGGCTCCGAGTACTGCGTGATCAGAAGGTCCATGTAGCCGTCGTTATTGAAATCTGCAACGGTGACTCCCCTTGAGGTGGTACCGCGAGGAATGCCAGCTTTATCAGTGACGTCCACATACTTTCCGTTTCGATTCTCAAAGAGATAGTCATCAAAATGTGCACCTGGCGACCATTTGAGGTCTCCAGACTTAGTCCTAGCGACGTACAGGTCAAAGTCACCGTCGTTATCAAAGTCAATCTCGGCGACTGCGACAACGCCATAACGCTCGATTCCGGGGGGGAACACGTCAGATGTGATGTCTGCAAACGTAAAGGGCGCGGTAAGTTTGTAGACGCTAAGCTGGTTATAATATACAATAAGTTCCATGTTTCGATCACCGTCAATGTCAATGGCTGTTCCATACCAGTTACGATCGTACTCGAAACCGGGTAAGGCACGCAGTTGGTAGTAAGAGCCCTTGTTCTCGTATCCAAAGTGAGAGACGCCGTTGTCTTTTGGACGGGCGTTCATGAATACTACATCAAGGTGCTTATGATTCTTAGAGAGCGAAAGGTCCATGTAGATTGCAGTGCGTCCTCGACCACCAGCCTTGTCAACGCCGGCCGACGTGGTGATGTTAGATATTTGCCGTGACGGATTAGCCTCAAAGAGCTGAGGTCTCGTGGGATACCTGCCAAATGCGCCTCCGACCGAGAGAGAGAAGCGAACATTCTTGGAGGTGGGAGACACAGGCGCGGGTACAATTGCATGCGTATCAACCCAGACTGAAAAGTCTCCGCGCGAAAATCTACCTCGATTGTTGTAGAAGACGCGAGCGAAAAAGTTGTCATGGTGACAGAGAATGAGATCCGGCCAGCCGTCGTGATCGAGATCAGCTATAGTGGGACCGCCATACTTTTTTCGGGGGTTGCCGACGGGCAAACCAACAGCAGCGGTGACCTCTTCAAAGGAAGGAAGCAAGGCGAGTGCGACAGCAGAGAGCGAGAGCAAAAGAACAGTAGAGCGCAGAAAAGCCATTTCCGGTGGTTACGGGACGTCGACGAAGAACGCCGGGAAGGGGGGGACGATGGACGATGGTGGCACTTGTACTGAGGCGGGGAAAGATGAGAGCATGTGCGGTGCATAGCGGCAGGCAGCGCGGAAGTCGTTGCGAAGCATCGCGCGCGTAACCTCATGAGTGAACTTTAGTATGCGGGCACGGCGCGCGTGCCCCTTGTCACGCTGTCGTCACAACGCGCACGGCGCCTGTTCACCGCACGCCGCGCAGAAATTCACAGCAAACGCCAAGAGTTCAAGCTGTGTAGAGTCAGATAGTTGAGGTGGTTAGAGGTTAAGAGGGTTAGAGAAGCCTGCATATCTCGCCTTAGATAGCACGCCGACTCCGTGCAACCACAACTTCGTCTGATGGAGGCGTTTCTTCGGCTGCGCTCAGTCACTGCCGCCGTATGTGATCTTTTCACCTCCTGCACCAGCTTCGTCAGGTTCTCTTTTCCTGTTCAAGCAGGACGCCGACACGCACAATGCATGTGAGACAAATGTCACCCTGAACATATTCACGCTCTCTGCACCAAAGGCATTTCCTCCGCTGCAGATTGCATCATCTCCAAAGATGCTCCGCTCCCCCTTCTCACAAGACCAATATCCCTGGACAAGAATGCCCGTTATCTTTGCAAAGTGACGATACATCGGAACATTCCACACCACATTTGGCCCCTCGCCGAAGGCCCTCGGCTCGGTTCTGCGTCTTACTATCTTGCGCCATGATATCTGTACTCATTTCCAATTCCGACAAATGCCACTGTAACAGTTTTTAAGTTAAGCAAGAGCTGCTCCACTTTGCTGCGGTGTGTGTACTCATTGCATTTCCGGCAACGTAAATTGCATCATCTTCAAAGCTACAGGTACTGCGTTCCCCTTTCCCAGCAAGGCCAAACTCTGCAAAAATGCCGTTATTTTACGTAGTTTCGTTGCATTGGAACGTTCCTCATGACAACTGGTCCCTTGCCTTTGGCTCGATTCCGTGTTTTGCTGTCTCGTGCCCCGTTGTCTGCACGTTGTCTGCACTCAGTTTTCAATTCCTACAAATACCACTCATCAGTCTTTAATTTACGCAAGAACTGATGCAATATGGTGGAGTGTATATAGCCATTTACCTATTGCATAATCCAAAGGTGCTGCCTCCCCTTTTGGCCTGCGTCTGCGAAATGTGGCAGGACTTGGTCATATTATTTAACTTTAAAAGCTTCAATAGGGTTACAAGTTGTCCAGCAACTTATTTTGACATTTCTAACCTTAATTGCGCCTCACCCCATCGCGTCAACATCATGTCACATTGATTTCCACTGTCGCCACGGACAGCACTTCCTGTTGTCAATCAGCTTCGCCAAACAACTCGCATGCAGAACAACAAAGACACCAATCTGGAATGTGTGTGCTCGAGCTTCATACAGCTGCCGGACAGGAGGCACCTACTTAAGCATAATCAGCTCCTTCCACCTTTGCGTTATCGCCCTCTGTTCCTCTCCCTCGTCTTACTGTAAACGGCAATGCTCTTTCACAAGCGTTGCTGTGAGTCATTCCTGTTTCTCCACCTTTTATAACCAGCTGCTCGGCGAGAAACTTGCTGCCTTTTTCCGTGCAAGCTCTGACGAGCACAATACTTGCACATCAAACTTCGAATCGACGAATGTCAGTCCAATGCCTCCACACAACATGGGCACAACCACGTCACATTGAGAGGCGCCAATACTGTAAGAATCTTCTTTTAACAACTGTGCAGTTTTCTCGTACGCTGACAGTGCGTCCAGCAACATAGCACATTTAATTCTTCACACATTCTATTATACCTCAAAACTGTATTAATCCTTTAATCCTCGGCCCTTTCTACATATGGACATGGACCAAAATCTATCTTGTCCATTGTCCATGATTTTTGGGTCATTTTTGAGCGACCCCACGGAACTTCGAAATCGTTCTCTGTCAGATCTGTTTTAAATTTTTCACTTTATTGTTAACTCTTTTTCTGGTGCAGTACAAAAAACGCATGTTCATGTTTAGATCCACGATTTCATGAAGTTTATGCATTTCTTCTGTTTGGATGATTATTCATGCATAAACTGTGAAAACTCATGTTCTTTCATGATGTAACCGCCAAGCCCCGCTTGTACCACATATGACATGTGGTTGAGTTGTACGACTTGTGCTTGAACACGTCTGCATCTGTGCCCGCTGGCGGCCCCCGGGAGGTCGTGCCTTCAAGATTGGCACCACGAGCTTAATCCTATCCTTGAGCTAGTTCAATCAAACTTGATCCAAATCAGACAATCCGATCATGATTATCACGTATGGATCGGAAATATGCTTTGCATCAATAACCCGGTTTTATTACAGTAGCTGACAGTGTCTGGGTTGCATACCCAAGGGCATATCGCCGATTTTTTCATGAATTATCATTATTGCGGTCATTTTTGGAGAAAGTGCATGAAAAATCAGACAATAATGAACTTACAGGTTTTGATGTAGAAAGGGCCTTAAGGCCGTTCTTTGGCTTTATTTTCGCGGAAACATTAAACGCAAAATTTGACGACGCCCAGTAAACGGCAAGTACGTTACAAAACGTATTTGCTAAATTCCGGTTCCGTCTGCAGCCCACAAATATCCGTAGTCATGTGAACATCACTTAACCTCACCTGCATACCTTTACATGTTTAGTGACCTCCTCGCAATTAAATATTTACAAGAAGATGGAAAAAAGCGCAGTTTATGCCGTATGCTCCAACAAGTCATAAACCCAGACGCAACAAAACTGTTCTCTAAATTTGAAAAGAATATTTACTATCAAACAGAATGCAATAGAATTAGACACAATACAAGCCCCCAGGACATTTAAGAACACTAAATGCTTGATAAGAGCCGTTTCTGTCGATGATCAAAAATGCAAGGCAATCCTTAAAGAGTTAATAATAATAGGCACACAGAAGTCTCTTCTATCAACAAAAGACCTTTTCCTAGCACAAAACTAGGTGCATAGATCAATAAATATACATAAAAAATAGAATACAGAGTACTAACCAGCTTATGTCTAAGAAAAACTAGAATGGGACGCGGTAACTTGCCTGAAATACGGCGAAAATTGTATGCACAGAAATGGAGATGCAGGAATTTAATTCTTCAGAGGATAAGTACGAGTTATTACAGACGAAGTTGTAGCTGTGGATTTTTCTACTGATATGTCTAAGAAACATGGTATAACTCAGAATGGTTGCCAAATTTTGGAGTAGTACAGTATTGTAGTTTATTTTATGTACTTTAAAACGTTCGAATGACAGCTACAGAGGTATTTTAAGTTCTTTAGAGTTAGATATTGAGCAATTATTAAATTTATGATTTTTTGGCTCATCTAAAATACTGTGGCACGGCTTGGCCGAATTCCTCGTCACGATGGACTCTGCATGTGTCACAAAGTTGTACTAATGTGGTGGATAGGGTCTCACTATGTATTTATGTATTTATTTGGTTATTAAAGTGAGGTAGTTACTGTAGATAGTGCACCGGCTAATTGCAGACGCGCCAGCAAACCTTTCTTAACAAGAAACCCCAATCTGGGGAATTGGCTCTAGACCTGACCGCCTTCGCGTGTTCTCGACTTCTCCTTGGAGAGAAGCATCGTAGCATGTGGAAAGTGTAACCCCCTTGCTTATCTAAAGAACCCCCGTATTCGGAGTTTTATTCCATCTTTCTTGGTATTCGCTTTGTATGAGGTTTATTTACCGGCACTGCCGTTAGTCGTCGTCCCGACAGTCGTGATTCAACTCCCTCTTATTTTCCCATTTACAGGGTGGCTTTCTCGCTACCCGCAGCTTGTGTTCGCGCATTCCACTAACGTGGAAACCTCACCTCTCTAGAGGTCGCCCACCCTTACACATCGCTCCTGCAGATACCCGATTTTTGCCTCACCTTCCCTGCACAAGTGGCGACCCTCCCTGCGCAAGTCGTGACGGGTGGCCTCGGCCTTACAATCCGACATAGCCATGCCACTCCTGGGAGGGCTCAATCCAACTAGGCTTACCTCTAACGAGAAAAGAACCCGAACATTTTTCGGTGCACTCACGCTTCCGGGCATTGCACTACAACAAGACAGAAATTGATTCCACGCATGTGAAGAATGCAACCGGATCGGCAACAAGATGACCAATGGTTCTTTACAAGTGCACCGCTTTTCAGTGATGAAATGTTCACAACAAAGACAAAACCCGTTATCTCAAGAGACTTTACGCTGGATGATATCATTGTAGTTGACCCAGAAATTTTTCCGCATATTCAGGATGGTGAAGTATTGAATCGAACGTTTGGGGAGTCACAAGTGTTCACGGAACCAGTGTTTATCGTTTTGAAGCTTCAGGACAAGGATATTCCGATGCCTTTGCGTACTTTGCTGAATGCAAATCATATACTATGTACGCATACTGTAATTTGCAATTGAAACCTATTCTGCAACCAATGGCTACTCGTGTTCGGAGCGCAGATATGCAAAGAGAAGAGAGCGCGGGTGAAGATGTGTTTTCGTATGGGTACTGTGAACGTCCAGTTTTGCACCATTCTCAAAAACGACGTAAGGAAGATTCCTGGGAGATTAACATCGTTGCAGTGGAAATTCTTATATCCGCTCTTTGTTCTAACGAGTAAAACGTAGACGACGATTGTAAGCGGTCCGGAAAGAAGAAACGCTCGTTTGAGGAAATGGATGCGGCATCACAGGTTACTAGATCAACTTTGCTGGCGTTGAGTGCAGCGGAGGAGATGCATGAAAAAGCAAATACAGAAGAAGAAAGGAAACTTCTGCAGGGAATCCTAGACAAACTTCTAATTTAGCTTGCACAGGCAGAGGCTGCCATGTCACCTTTACCTTGAGCAGCTTTGCGGTTTATACACAACGCCTGAGATGATTGCAATGCTTGCAATAAGTATTGATCCTGCACGTTTATTCATCTCCAACATCATTGCACAACAGTGGCAAAGATTGGCCAATCGAACAGACTGCAACTGATTTTGACGATATCGGGCCATCACCATCATATCCACGTCGGCGAAGGAAAGCTACAACTGCAATTGATAACCGCAGGCGGGTTCTTGTTGTTGTTCACTATGGGCCCTCAATGCTTAATTACTGAATTGTGGGTAGAAGTATCGTCTAAAGATGCTGCTCTTTCCGCAGGAAACCAAGGAACTTGCTTGGCCACTGCCTAATTATTTTTTTTGACCGACTTTCCCCTTCTCACTCGCTGACTAGGAAGATGATCTCTTCTAGTCCGGTTGATCAACTGGCATCGCAGCACGTAATGTTCCACGGTTTTCTTCGTTCTTCTTGAGCATTCACACCTTACTGTTCGTTCGGTGAGAAATGATGCAACAGGATGAAACGTTGAAACATGACCTGTATAGAACTGAGCTAACATCACCTCTGCTTTCCTAGCTTCAATGTCTGTTTTCAGGAAGTCAGGTTTCTCTGTGAGCAAGGTCGGACGATGTGGGTTGTTCACTAACCGTGCTTTGACGTCAAGTATGTCGATCGGCACGGTTATTTGTGATCTCAATGGTAGTTCCAGACCCGTTCCGGCCAGTTTGTCAACGCGTTCGTTCTTCTCAATATCCATATGTGCTGGGAACCACGCGATGTGCACTGCGTGTCGTTCAAAGACCCACTTAGTAGCAACGATAGACGTTGAACTGTTTTACACTGCCTTTGAACCGATGTTTGAAGCGCTGTCATCAGGCTTTGCGAGTCTTTGAAGATTCGTAATGTACCTGAAATTCTGTAGCGGGCCGTCCACAAGGCGGCCTCCATTGTGTGTACCTCTGCGATTTAAGAACAGACTCCTACACCTGCTGCGATAACGCCCTTTTTCCGGTTGGTTCTGTGATGCTCTGCACCAGATCTCAAATGCACTTGCCCCAACGTTTTCAATGTTGAGGAATCAGGCTGGTAGCGTGGGTGGGTTAACTTCGTCTATAGAGCTGTCACATGTATTCCAGTGGAAAGGATACTGACGCTCCGACTTAGTGCCTGAGGAGCGCTTATTTCTTGTATAGCAAAGGCGTTGCGATAAATTCAAGAACGAGCAGAATTCTATAGAGGCTGATTTGTTTAATGAGCTGTGACGTTCTCTGTGGAACACAAGGACGACAAAAGGATCCAAAGCATGCAGCAGAACAGCTCAGCAATAAGTTACATAAGAGGTGTCGGAGCTGGCGCAAGGAGACCATTCGAGATATAGAAGTCCGTGACGTATGGCATCGTCTAAGAGCGTTTTCATGTCAATTTCGATGAGTAAAACGCCCTATTCATCCCCCGTTGAGAGAGGGTTACTAGGAAATGGTAAGCGCACAAGGCAGCGACTTCCCTTAAGTTTGGGCATCACGGACCTGTCCATCACGTCTGACGGTTTTTGGTGGGCATAGCAGTAAGGGAAAAGCTAACGCAGATCTGGAAAAGCAAGCATGGGGAAGTCTTACAGACACTGGAAAAATTGATGCCCGTTTCTACCCACATTCACATCAGAGCGATTTGTTTTGCTCAGCATTATCCGGTTTGAGGTTCTCAGCGGGAACTAACCCCAGGCGAGGGGGATGGATTTCGGCATGTCGGAAATCAAGTACATCCCAGATAGCGCGCTGTTCACCAATTACGAAGATCAAGGACCCTGTGATGACCTCACAGCAATGTGTGTGAATAATAAAGGGTCACTACTGCTAGCAACTCTGCAGAAAGCCATGTTTCTTGGTTTGCTTTGGATGGACTTGCGGTTTGAAATATATAGAGCACAAAAGCACGAGTAAACGTTTTCAAAGCTTCGACGCCACCTCATATTTTCCAGGTCACCGGAATACACTTTTTAAATTCCGGTAAGTATATTCTTGCAGACTCTGCTGACTATACTGTTTCGATCTGAAAGACGAGGCAATCGATGAGTTGACGAACATGTGCGAGTCTTTTGTTTTGGGTACTCACCGAGCTATTTCCTCACGATTTGGAAGACCAGACAATGGACGCGTTGGCGAAGATGCGCGAGTGCTTTCTTTGGGTCAATGACCGTGCTGGTTTCTCTTTTTGCACTACTCATGGCCAAAGATCAACACCTGAATGAGCTGATAAGAAATCGACGCGCTCAAATTGCACTATGCATGGAGCCAAATATTTCCAAAGTTCTAGAAGTTGTCAGGCCATTTATATGAGAACAATGCAGATCTCTATATACCAATTTCTCAAAACTTCAGAAGACATCACATTTATACCTGAGAGGTACGTCAAGGCGAATAACAGCTATGCTATTGATTATGCTACGGATACTACAAAGATATATTTTTGTGCGTTCAAATGAAAAAGGCGAGGTAGCCAACCTCGTGCCTCAATAGTTAAGCAATGATTTCCATAAGGCAATACTCTCATCAACTGAGGCCATTTCTGAGGGATCTGAACAATAGCGGTTAACTGTATCCTATGTGGCGACCATTTCGAAAGATGATGAATTTGGACGACAATCCGCAGAAATGGTTATGAGGGATGCCTCTGTTGCAGTGTCGCTCTTGGATAAGTGCCGTCTCACAGAGTTTAGAAATGAAGCGTGTACGGGACCAACTGTGCCAGACAACAAAGAACGAGAATAAGAGGTTTGAGAAACCTTCGTAGAAGACTTCGAACAACACCTTGAGGACTAGTCTGCAAACGGATTTGGAGTACCCCAGTCTACTGATGATTTTCCAGTTATGAGTTTTTCTGTCGACAAGAACAGTTTCTAAGGTTCTTGACGGGAGCAGCAGCATATAGAGCTAGTGGAGTATCACGTTACTGAAGGAACGTCAGTATCACAACATGGAAACCCGACGTCTGTTACCAGAAGCGCAACAATACGTAAAGTGAAAGCGCAGAATCACTTCTACGAACACTGCGCGGAGTATACAGAGAGAAAACAAAGTTTGCCCTCATTGCAATTTCAGGAAGTTCCGAAGAGCTCCGGCTCGTTACGTTCGAAAACCGGGTACTTAACTATCATCACGCGCCAGGGAGTGTGCGAAACTTTTGTGCATTCTTTGCTTACATATGCCTGCTAGTCGAGCAACTGCATATATTGGAAACGATCTATATGGTGGGGACCAATTCCTCCACGAACATTCTTGGAACAATATGTTTTTTTTTGTGTAACAAAGTGATGGTAAATGAAGTCTGACCTTCTCCAAATGAAGGAGAAGGTCAGCTGACGCTCATTTTATACAGGTCTTGTGCAGTCTAGAGACTTCTATGACTAAGCTACAAGCTAGCTACTGTCTGTGAACATGACAGCTACAAGCCGATCACGGTGCTCAGGCGTGACTTGGCTTGTAGGCTGTCTTCTGTGTTACACTCACTACTCCCTTGAATGGGCTACTGTCCCAGTAGGCTTCTGGTATAGTTGAAGTCCATCACAGCAGCTTCACAGTTTTTCAAAGCTTTAGTGGGCAACCAAACGGCATTATCTGCAGAATCGTTTGGAAAACGAACCAAGTAATAGACGCGGCGTTGAAACTTGCGGTTCTGAAGGATTTCAGCGACTTCTTGTTCGACCTCGCCGTCGTTATTGACAACAATATCCAGAGTTCTTGCAGAACCTGCGTGATATGGCTTCAATTTAGAAACATTTACGACGTCATGCGCTTTCTTCATAGTAGGCGGTAGTTCAATGCGGTACGTGACAGCACCAAGAACCTGTACGATTCGGAAGGGACCAATAAACCGAGGCTGCCACTTTTTCGGTAGATCTGCGCGTCTTGCCAAAAAAAGCGAATTGGCTTCAAGCAACACCAGATCGTTCTTTTCGAATACCACGTCTTGTCTGCGCATGTCAGCATAATACTTCTGTCTGGCGCTAGAATCGGCAAGATGATGGCGCGCTAATGCTCGTAGAGCATCGCGACGGTCAACCAAGTCGTTGGCTTCCTGTGATCGAACGGTGCAGTGTTCAAGCTGGTGATTGAAGGGCGTGTGCGGAATAAAACGAAGCTCAACCTCAAATGGGGCGCGCTTCGTTGACCCATGTCTGGAGGCGTTGTACTCAAACTGGATGGTTGGAAGCGATAAATCCCATGTCCTGGGGTCCTTCTGCACGATCGTGCGCAGCATGGATGAAACTGTTCTTTTCATATTTTCCGACTGGCCATCCGTCTGCGAGTGGTTCGTAAAGGAAACGTTGCAGCGAACGTTAAGCAGCTCAACTAGAGTTTTCCAGAAGTTTGAGGTGACCTTCGAATCGCGATCACTGACCATGGTATGCGGCATACCATGTAACGCAAAGAGGTGGGTGTCGAACAAGTGCATAGTATCGCGAGCAGTTGCTGTCTTCGTGGTTGGGATGAATAGTCCTTGCTTCGATAGTTCGTCGAAAATAACGAGAATAGCATCATGTCAGCGGTCTGACGTAGGGATCTCGGTAAGAAAGTCAAAGGTTACGATTTTCCAACAACGATTGGGGATTGATAGGGGCTGTAACAGTCCCTGTGGTGGGCGATTAGACGGCTTGTTGGACTGACATTCTCGACAAGAACGAACGTACTTGAGAACTTGTTCGTACATGTTTGGCCAGAACACGTATCGATAGGCGGCAAGTACGTCTTGTCAGCGCCGAGATGACCAACGCCATGGAAATATTTCATAAGTGTAGTACGGACGGTGGGCGTTGGGATATACAATGGGAGGGAGCCAGTTCCAATCCAGTACAGCGTATCCTTAGAAATCTTATAATTGCGTAAGTGACGTCGGATGATGGCGCACGGTTGTTGTGATGGATGGTGCAGCGCGTGAAGCATTTCTGTAGCAAAAGAATCATCCGCGTATGCGGCACGCACTAAAGTCATGAAGTTTGGAATGTGGGCTTCGAGAGAGCATAATTGGGGAACATGATCGGGTCTACTGCTGAGAGCGTCTGGAACAACATTCAAATGTCCGGCGAGATGTTCGATGTCCAACGAATATTCCTGGATTTCATCCAGCCAACGACATTGGCGGCCAGTGAGCTTCGGTTTCGTTGTAAGTATCGAATCAGATCATGGTCAGTGCGTAGTTTAAAGTGGCGACCACGAAGGTAGGGCGCCCATGTACGTAGAGCAATCATAACAGCGAGTATTTCTTGATCTCCCATGTCCCAACGAGATTCGGTCTCGGAGAGACGGTGGGCAAGAGAAGCGATTGAGCTCTCATCCTGTGACAGCGTGGAGCCAACTTCGTATTTTGACGCGTCAGTAGTGAGCACCAGCGTTCTGTCGGGCGAGATATGTGTCAGAACGGGGGCAGTAGTTACAGCAGCCTTGATGGACTGGAATGCTGAATCCTGAGAAGCTGTCCATTTGAATACCCTAGACCGAAGAAGGTCTGTAAATGGTTGGAGGAAATGAGCGTAATCCTTCACAAAGCGACGGTAAAATTTCGTGAGGCCCACAAACTGCTGGATACGACGAATATTTGTCGGAGTGGGCCATTCGTTGATGGCAGCGGTTAGTTTCCCTTGCGTAGAAACGCCTTCATCCGAAACATGGAAGTCTAAGAAGTCTACTTCTTTCACACCAAAATCACACTTGCTGAGCTTGGCGTAGAATTTGTGCTTTCGTAACACAGTGAATAATCTTCGTAGATGCTCTTTGTGTTCAGATTTCGACTTACTGTATACTAATATCTCGTCTATATACAGCACCACACATTCTCCGTTTAGTTCTTTCAATGCCGAGGCGATCAGGTAAGAGAAGGCGGCTGGAGCGTTCGTGAGACCGAAGCATAAAACCTTCCATTCGAAAGAACTAAACCGCGTCCGTATTGCGGTTTTGTGACAGTCTTCGTCACGAATTCGCATCTGGTGGTATGCTCCCACCAATTCTATCTTGGAGAAGATCTGGGCACCAGCTACCTGGTCGAGGGCCTCCTCAATGAGTGGCAGCGGTGTTGAATCAGGTATGGTAGTGCGGTTCAAGGCGCAGTAGTCGCATACCATTCGTAGCTGACCGCTCTTCTTTCTCACAAAAAACACAAGTGCACCGAAGGGAGACGAGGAGGGCCGAATGAGTCCTTTGCGTAGAATCTCATCCAAGGTAATTCGAAGCAGTTGAGTTCCTCATTTGATAGACGAATCACCGGACGGACAGGGGGCGGCTCGTTTTGTTTGAGGTTGATCTCGAAGTCATGTTCATGGCGTGGCCGAAGCTCGTACGGAAGCTCCTCCCTGAAGATGTCTTTGAATTCATCAATAACTGCGGCGAGTTCCCGGTGACAGTCCAATGTGGTTGAAGGCTGTATCTGGAGAGCAAAAAGTTCACACGCTCGTTGTTTGACGAGCTTGTGCATCTGTTTGAACCTAATCGTCTTGATGACGGGCGGCTTCGAGCGGAGAGACACCACATTACTTTGACGGGGAAACAAAGTGGCTTTCGAACCATTTGCGCGCACGATGGTCCTCGTATGCGTCTTCCAGTGTACATGCAGGTTTAGCTTGCTGAGCCATTCACGCCCGACGGTTATGAGATGAACATCGTCATGCTCCTGGTTCATATCAATGACGTATACGGATAATGAGGCTTTGGTTTCATGAAGATTGACTTGTGCGGAAGCTTCGTACAACACGGTCACCATACTGTGGTCACCAATCTGGGCTTGTGTGCATTTGGAAGGTTTCAAAATCAGGTTGCAGCGCTTGGCGGCCTCCGGGGACATGAACGCAGGCAAAGCACAAGGATCAAGATGGAATGCCACCTCGATACCGTTAATGTAAGCATGGTAGAAGAGATCCTTGGCATAGTTTGCATTGGCCGCCGAAATCTGCGGGATACGGGTCTCAAGATCTGGAAGAGCCGCTCTTGGATGCGGCGTGGCTAGTTTTTTGTCTTTTCCTTCAGTAGTCGCTGCTTAGAAGCAGTGGCGACAGTAAGACGGCAAGGATGTTTGGAGTTGCTGTACGGCTTGATGCCACACTTCATACATCGTTCATGGCTTCGATAGCTATCGAGCTCCAAGTTGTTTTGGAAATCCGCTGGCCCCCACGTCTCGGCATTGGGATCCTTGTTGATTGCAGTGGCAATCAGAAACTTCGAACGTAGGTTGCGGTTGGATCGTTGACGGCCCGTTTCCTCGCTGCTAGAGCCTTGCGTTTGCGAAGAGTGTCCCAACTTTGGCGTGTCATCCCATTGTTCCGATATGTATACAGTACGGACGAAGTTGAAGACCTCCGACATGGAAGGAGGTTGACCAGACGGATATCTTTCGGACAACTTCTTCCGGAAGAGCGTTGGAAGACTCAGCTGGAAATACTGGAATGCCTTGCTGAGAGGTGTCGTGCATATGTCCGTATGGTTTCGAAATGTTGCGATATGGGTCTCAAGAGGACCATTCATGCGCAATTCGATCAGTGACAGGCGAGCATTTCCGTGTTCATTGGCTGCGACGAATTCCCGGATCATTGCTTCTTGTAATTGTTAGAGAGAAAGGAAGTGCTGTCGAGATGAAGTTATGCGATTGTACCACAAATAGGCTGCGTCACGTAATAAACAGACGGTGACATCAACTTCTTCTTTTGCGGTAAGCCCACAGTAGAGGTTTGTAACTTTTCAGATACTTGAAATGAAAGATCTAACTTTAGTTGACGTTTTCTCATGTTCTTTTTCAGAATACAGAAGAAAGTTGGATGACTTCAGCACTTGGAGCGGCATTTTTTGCGGCTTGGACCCTGTGTGCGGAGGATTAGGTTGAACATCATCCATCATGGCAGAAGTCTCAGGCAGCGGCGCGACACCTTCTCTGGATTACACCTGTCGTGGCTCGAGTATTGTGCGATCATGTGATTTCAAAGCCGACAGTTGTCGGGTGGGGGCGTCGATTGCAATTTGTTGTCTCTCCAGCATTTGGAGAAGAACGGCCATGGAAAGCTAACCTGCGTCCTGCGTCAGTGATTGTGTATGCACGTACTGATGTTCTGGTTGTGATGGCAACTGTTCTTCGGGTGTGAGGCGTGTGGTACGATCCGGCAAGATGGCCTTGTTTGCAGGCTTAGCGACATTCGTTGTCGATTATGAGGCCGGCGGCAGTGATGATGGTCTCGGGGGCATGGCCTTAGCCGCTCGGGAGCGGGTCTTCATCAGATGCTCTGATCTTCGAGTTGGCGTTACTGGGGCCGTTCTCCCGCGGTGGGAACGGCGAAAACATGCTACCAAGTGTAACAAATTGATAGTGAATGAAGTCTGACCTTCTCCAAATGAAGGGGAAGGTCAGCTGACGCTCATTTTATACCGGTCTTGTAGCATTCTAGAGACTTCTATGACTACGCTACAAGCTTGCTACTGTCTGTGAACATAACAGCTACAAGCCAATCACGGTGTTCAGGCGTGACTTGGCCTGTAGGTTGTCTTCTGTTTTCCAGTTTGCACTCTTTTTTCTTGTGATATGTAAGAATGATACGGATACGACTATGATTCTGGGGAAAGGAAATGCGCTACATCCTCGGCCAGTTATGCTCGAACTTGTATTAAGGATTAGATTATAGGAAAGGTGTTCTTCAATATGAAGTTTAAAACGTACATCATACAGCCTGGCAGATCAGTTCCTACACTTGTACATTTGCCAGGCGCCGATATTCCGTAACAAAGCTTTGGTTTTCTTCGTTGAAAGCTCGGCAGCGTCTCTAGCCAAAATATGGTTTCATGATGACTTTTCGTTCTTGGGCAATACACAATAGCAGTGAGTAACTCTCTGCGGAGAGCCGTTCGTTTCATATTGCGAGACTAGGAGTGAAGCTTTCAGTAGCGTTCAGTTGTTTCCGATGGTCTCCGAACACTACTTTTGATGTTAATCGAAAGACTGAACTTTGGAAAGCATATATCTTCTTCATTCCAGTGCTTTGGGCGTTTTTGACTTGGGCCTTTACGTCGTACACACACCCTTTTGGCTAGATATAGAGAGCACTGGGTGATCATTCGCTGTTGATTGATGTGTATAAAAACGGACAAACTTTGTCGCTCAAAAGAAACCAACTGTACTACAAATGAGGAAGAATGCATAACTCACCAGCAGCATGTACCCGAAAAAGAGACGGGTCTGCACGAATCCCTCCAAGTGCGAGCGTATGTAATAATAGTACTTACCATACACTAAAATGTAAGCACCGACGCTTTCACCATACACCAGTCTCGACCAAATCCATTTGGAGTTCTCAGCAACCAGCTGAAATTCTACCGCTGAAGGGGTGGCGATGATCGTAAGTAGCATTAACATGATAAACACAATCGCAAGCATTTCGTAAACCTGAAGGTGTTGTGATCCCACATATCTCTAAACGTGAAATTTACTTCAACATAGATGGAACTGGAGGGCATGAGACCCATACAATAGCCAAAAACTGTGACCGGCGATACCATGGAGCCTTGGAAATCTCTCGATAAATCTTAGTGGTTCCCCTAGGTGAATCGTACCGGTGGCTTTGATTCTTTGCAATGATTGCTCCCATGACTGCTAGAGGCATGGTAACCAGTGCCCACAAGGGTGCCACAGAAGCAATGGTCCAAAGTGAAAGGGCGCTGTTGGATCTGTATAACAGAGCTACAGAATTGAGGTGGACCCATATCGATGGCGCCGGACCGCAAAGTACAAGAACTGTGACCATAGCTTTACGAACCGAGGCACTGGCGCCCATCTGCATGTACAGATATCCGCTGGTTAAGCCAGCTATTCCACCGGTGGCAACATACGAACATACGGCGGTAGTATATATTGCGCCATGGAAGAGCGGATGAAAGGACTCGAGCGCTCCAAACGTAAGTAGTGTGAAACAAAGGATGAGAAGCTGAACACCCGTTTCCAAGAGCCGGCACAGCAAAGTCAAATTCTTCGGGAATCGGAATACATCGGCGTAAAGCAATTTCCAACCGTAGTCATCGGAATCATCTTCAGCTTCTAGCGCCTCGTACTCTCTAAAGTATTTCCGCACAACGCACAAGAAGACAGAAACCAACAAGCCCATGAGCAAAAAAGCAATTAGTGTAACAGGTATCTTGTCTGTGGCTGACAATAGGTGTCTGGTCTGTGTGGAACTGACATAGATACTCTGGCTGGGACTGACAATAGGAAAGAGATGTCTCAAAAGGGGCGCTTTGTGAAGGAACGGTCGCAATTATGGAATTTAAAGTAGGGGAAAGGTCGCAAATATGGAATCCAGTAGCGTATACAATGCGGGAGTTTGCTTGCCTCGGTTCAGAATAGGACGGCCATCGACCGCTCCGAAGAACAGTTTTGTAAAGGAATATCCTAGTTGCAATTAGAACCGCATTTTCAATGCTAAACCAGTTGATTTTCCGATCACGCATGTGAAAGGGGTCTCTGTACTTGTCGGCCCGACGGTCGACGGAGAATGTATGGAGAGAGAACTAATGTTAGGTCTTGTAATCCAGAGTTCGCAAAAAAAAGAAGACAGTGTCGCTGGTGAGCAAAGCCTACCTCTTGCCAGGAGACGCTGTACGAGAAGCAGATATTCACGTGTTCGCCTGGGACGAATTCGGCGGGCTTATCCGGAGTGGCGAAAGCCTCGATAATATGGTTACCGCTAATATAAAAAAATACATTCGATATGAGTGTAAAGATAAAGCTTTGTGGTGGCCTCTTCATCCAATATCTCTCCAACAGATACCTTAATGGGGAGGTTATCGACCAGCATGTCATACACAAAACGCTTTTTAATAGCGTATGAAAACTGGTTGAATTGTTGAGGTGTGAGCGACTGTTCGCAAAGCAAACAATCATGTAGCGACTCCCTCAAAGTAATGTTCTATAAATAGCGGACGAAATGGTCACCTGCGAGGAGTTCGCCGAGCTTGAGAGAACGATGAACAAGCGTTTGCGCTTTACACCAAAGCATCTTCTCGTAGAACTCGTAGCTTTTGGTGTGTGAGCTATATGGGGCTAGCATGTTGACCCATACATCAATGACCTGAATGAACATAAAGCAAGGGGAGTGTGAGAATATTATTGTCGGGGCGCATGTGAAAAAGAAGTAAAGAAAGCAGAAGCAAAGCTCGTACCTGACCATCTTGATAGAGCTGTCAACGAGATCCCGAGACGGGAGATAGAAGGGTAAGCAAAGCTAGGAACGTAAGCATACCAATAAGAGGTTTGGGCCAACGGTGACCCATAGCGAGGAACGGAGGCATTGTGAAAGCAAATCCAAGCACTACGGTTCTGCAGTACGATAGCGAAAACGTGCAAGCTGACGGTTCTCTCTTTACTCTCTTTTACATTGGCAAAAGCGAAGGAGCTGTGAATCAGACCGGATTTTGGACAAGTATGAAGCACGCGAGGAGTGCGTGACGAGCGTATGTGAAGCTTCACGGGGGCAGGTGGTTGAGTTCCTAGGGCGGGGTATGAGGGGTAAGATAAACCACTATGGCTCATACCTATCTGACCTTGACAGGGGTATCCCACAGAACAAACGCTAGCTCGTCTTGGCGTTCGAGCTTGTAGGCGACTCGAGCGATGCTGATGCTCTTGTGGGAGCTCACTACAAGTATTGCTGGACAAGCTCGCATCACTGTCTGACTTTCCTAGCCTAGTCGTTTTAAAGGTTATAGGCCCTCATCGCTGCCGCTGTGGTACACAGTTCGATTCTAACTAGTCACCATTGCCTCTGCTCCGCACTTTCCGTTGCACACAGTCAGGCCGATCATCGGGGATTGTTACACGTCTACATTACAATCACACCTACACATCTACACAACACGTCGTCAAAACACTACATACGCTTGGCTTCGGCTCCACCAAGTTTGAACAGGGAGTGTGGGAGCTCACTACAAGCTGGTTCGTAAATTGAAACTCGGTTCCGCCAACGCTCGTGGAAGCTCACTACAAGTATCGCTGAACAAACTTGCATCAGTGTCTGGCCGGACGCTTTTGTAGCCCAGCCGTTTCACAGTTCTGGCACGCCGCGTAGTGTAATTTCCTGTGCGCGAGAAGCGAAACTGCAAACGCCACTCACGGCAGATCGCACTATCAAGCACTGTGCGCACTCCGGAAATGCCAGTATCTCTAAGTAGCCGCCCCGTCGAACATAACGACGGCAACTAAACTTTCATCTCTACATCCTCTTGATGTTGACTTGATCTTGACGTATCCTCTTGAATACCTTTCTCGGTTTCCCCAATCTCCGCCTTTATCCTTCTCCTCCAGTCCCAATGTTTTGTGCTTTTCAGTCATCAAATTGGGCTGCAGTAGAGTCTGCTGAGATTGGTGAAGTCGATGCTCGGCCCTACGAAGTTCTTCTTTTTCGCGATCAACAAGGCCGGGTTTTTTTCTATGAGCTTGTTGTATCGACCGACCCATGTCTGTCGCACATTGCTATACCGGTTCTATTCTGCATGTGCTGGAATAATGCGTGCCGCTTTGTCACGCATATGCGCAAGGAGAGCATGACTACGCTTTTAGATTTCGATACCTTCCGTCGGACCCGGTTTGCGCTTTGCTGTACAAAGCGGAATCGTATGCATGTGCGTTTTTTCTCAACTTCTTGCGTTCGCACTTGTTGCTGCTACGACTACCATAGCTCCATCATTGGGCACTACAAATAAACGCTTTCAGCTCCCAAGCTGAGAGCAACCTCGAGGAGCATCACAGAAGTTGCTCAAGAGGTGTGCCCTCCTTTCCACCTACGCGAACCTCAGCGACCGACAAAACAATTCCCTATATCGACCAACAAGCCCTGCATCGTTTGATAGCTCTTACAGCGTTCAGTGTAACTCCAAACAACAAAGCGCTTTGCTCAAAGAATCTGGGTGGTTTTGTCTGCTCGTAGTAAGAAGCTACTGCAAACATGGCATCTTCGAATTATGGTGTTGTGTCTGTCATCCAGCCCCCGGTTCTCACGACGGTTGATCAGCCCTCTCTCATCAAGTTTGAAACCGCGTATACCGCCTACTGCGCAAAGGTTGAAGACGTGAATAAGGATCGAAGTGAGGAGGCAAAGCAGTCACCCGCATCCATCAAAGACTGTATGGAAACGTCTACTTTGCACGCCCTGTGCATAATGGAAGAAGTACCGGGAATTTCAACAGTGGAAGAAGCAACTGTAGAGAATGTTAAAGCTTGGTTCGAATCTGCTTCGAGTTCTGCGCCTAAAGACCTTTCGGAGTGTATCGATTCATCTTTGAGATCCCTTACGTTTGTTCCGGACAAAGCGGACCCAGCAGGCGGGGTTTCAAACTTTATCATCAATGTGATAACCGTGTTGGATCAGAACAACGCCTCGGAAGTCTTACAGGACACTGATATGGCTAAGAAGTTTATGGACCGCCTCGTTCGCAAATTTCAGTCAGATCTTCTACAGGAACGAATCAGAATGCTGCGCATGGGGTGGAAGAAGGACCAACTTGCAAACATCAAGCTCTTCAAGGATGAAGTCGCCAATATCGCACTCGAAATATCCCTCACGGAGACGGCTCGTGCGCGTCTCAATCCTCGCAAAACTCGTCAACATCGTGATCGTGGACGTCCTCGAGAAGCTGGCATAAGCTCTGATAAATCTGTCACCCCTCTTCCTTTTGAAATGAGAAAATCTGCAAACACTGGAGCCAAGCGAAAGGCTCCCGAATGGATGGAACCCTGCTTAAACGAGAATTGTGACGGTATCCACCGCCTGAAGGACTGCCTGAAAACGCCAACAGAACTCAAAAAGGAACTATTTGAGAAACTGTACAATAGCAAGAAAGTGAAGAGAGCTAAGTCTGTTAAAGTGCAACCGTTCTCAGACGTTAGGATACCAGATGCAAATGAAGGTCGTTTTCGCATAGCCCTCGAAGATGCAGTGTTTGATATCGTCCTTGGGGATTCTGGATCAGACTTTAGCGCAATTGACTCTTCAATCTTCGACAAGGTGAAGACCGTCATGCCAGACATTAGTGCGAAGACTTTTAATCCACCTATACCCCTGGCAGGTGCGTTCAAGGCCGATAGCGGCACCAATTTCTCTGCATCTCGATCAGTGGTGCTCACAGCTACAATATATCTGCCTGGATCGAATATTACCGTGCGTGTTCGAGGTATTGAGTTCTATATCGTGGATCAAACTATGGACGAGATTCTCCTGGGGCGCCTATTTCTGCATGCCATCGGATTCAACCTCAGAGATCACCTCCTTCGTGTACGTGACTCCATTCACGACAAGCACATAGACGAACTGGGCATACCCGAAGCCAAGTTCGCCTCTGCGAAGTACGAGGGTCTCAGCTACATGGTGGCTGACAACGATCCCATACAGCTTCCCGAGGGCCTTGCCGCTGGCATCGGGACGGATTCCATAGAATCCATCAACCAAGCCTTCGCTAAGATTCTTACTGAGGCAAAGGGCAATGGTATCTCGGACAAAGGCCGTTCGAAACTCTCCAACATGCTCGAGCAGTACAGAGATGTCTTTCGAATTAAGCTTGGAAATGACCCACCGGTCGACGTACCACCGTTAACCATCACGCCTGTCGAAAATTCGAAGCCATACCGCTCCCCACAGCGTCGATATGCGCCTCAGCAAAGAGATTTTATTGTGCAAACGACTCGAGAACTGGAGGCCGTAGGCGCCATCTACAAGAACCCTTCCGCACGTTGGGCGTCACCAGCTCTAGCCGTCCCGAAGCCAGGATCTACCAAACTACGATTCACTGTAGATCTGCGGGGACCCAATGCGAGGACAATACCGATTCAATCGGCAATGCCACACCTGGAATCAAAGTTCCAAGACACAGCCGGCAGCACCTGCTTTGCAAACGTGGACCTCGCCCACGGATACTGGCAGATACCACTTTCACCGGAATCCCAGGAAATGATGTCAATTCAAACTCCCCTTGGGGTTTATTCCTCTAAACGGCTTCTTCAAGGAGGCAGCGATTCCGGCAATCACTTCCACGCAGTGCTCTCTCACAAATTCGACGGACGCGTCGAAAAGATGCTGCAGTGGATAGACGATTTCCTCTTTTACGCTACAGACGAAGAAGAACTGCTGATCAACATTGAATCTTTCCTCTCCGTTTGCAACGAAATTGGGCTCAAGGTGCACGCCCAAAAGTCAACATTCTTCGCACAGGAAGCGCGGTTCTGTGGCCGCATTATATCTGCCGAAGGAGTACAGTACCACCCACGGCATTTTGAATCCCTAGTGTCAATGAAGACTCCCACCATGGCAAGTGAGCTTCAACAATTCGTCTGCGCCACAAATTGGATGCGCAATTCAATCCCAGCCTACGCCGAACGCATAGCACCACTTCACGAGCTTCTTGAGCAATTCTACGCGAAGGTTGGTAAGCGAACAAAGAAAGCTTTGCGCAATCTCTCTCTCGGCACCTCATGGGGCGCGAACCATGATTCGGCTTTCACCGACATCAAAGCACAACTAGCTGCCTCTGTCAAACTCGCGCATCTGAAGTCCAATTGTTACATGTGCCTCTTTAGCGACGCGTCTGACACTCATTGGGGAGCAGTACTCACCCAGGTACCCCTCAAACAGAGGAACAAGATGATCGAGGAGCAACATCATGAACCACTCTGTTTCCTCTCCGGCGCTTTCTCCGGATCTGCAGCCAATTGGTCTGTTCCAGAAAAGGAAGGCTACGCGATCGTGGAAGCAATGTGTCGCCTGGACTACTTGGTCATGGGTCATGAAGTGAACATCTTTACTGACCACTCCAACCTTGTCTATTTGTACGATCCGTATGGTAGAAACCCAGGTATATCGAGACACACCACAAGCAAGCTCATGCGCTGGGCTATCAAGCTCAGTGCCTTTCGATATGTTATCGAACATCTCTCAGGAGGGCGCAACGTTTGGGCAGACATGCTAACGCGATGGGCTGTAAACCCAAAACGAACAATCAGATGCACTAAATTGCTACGTGCCAAGTCCCTGATAGTGGCGCCAATCAATCCTGGAGTGGATGCAAAATTAGACTGGCCAGATCTTGAGGACATCAAGAAATCGCAGAGACAGTCGAAGGATAAACCACCAAAAACCTTCAAGAAGTCTCCTGATGGCTACAGGACTGATAGCGATGTTTTGCGGATTCCCTCGGACGACGAGCTTCTTAAGCTGAGAATCGTCATCGCGGCCCATACAGGTCATGGAGGACATCGAAGTTCGAACGTAACCCTGGCTACAATCAAAGCACACTTCTCCTGGAAGGACGTAGATGAAAATGTAAAGGATTTCGTGAACACGTGCCTCCACTGCCTTTGCACAGCGTCTGGAAAGATCATTCCGGGTCCACTAGGCCACGGTCTCCACTCCGATCAACCCAACGAATTAATTCATTTCGACTTCCGCTACATGTCCCGTGGGGAAGACGGCTTTCTCTACGTACTAGTTATCAAAGATGACCACAGTGGATACGTTTGGCTCACACCTACAACCGAGACAACTGCTGAGGCCACTGCGAACATTTTAATTAAGTGGTTTGCCGCGTTTGGTGTAGCCAACCAGTGGGTGTCTGACCGTGGCTCTCACTTTAAGAACGAAGTCGTTCGTGTCCTCAAAGAAAGGACAAAGTCATCTCACCATTTTACGTTGGCATACTGCCCCTGGTCAAATGGCACTGTTGAAGTAGTTTGCAGGGAACTTTTGCGCGTATGTCGTGCTCTTCTTTCCGAATATCAGCTTCCCCATAGCTGTTGGCCTAGTGTATTGCCGGTGGTTCAATCTGCTTTGAACAATGCTATTCTTGATCGCCTTGGAAAGCGTTGTCCCTTGACAGTTTTCACTGGTCATAAGCAAGACTCGCCGTTCACTGCTATCACTAGGAACGTGGGTGGAAAGGTTCAGGTTCTGAAGCTTGAAAATATTCGCAAGGCACAGTTGGATCGGATTGAACAACTACCATCGGCCCTCGACGGAATGCATAAAGATGTGGCTGAGCGTTCAACGAAGAAGCGGCAGCAAGCCGTTGCTAGCCACAACAGGAAAACAAACGTTCGTCCGATCAATTTTACAGAAGGAGATTTCGTTCTTCGAGGCGTACTACAGCGTGAGCGAACCAACAAACCGTCACTGAAATGGGTCGGACCGTATCGCGTTCTCGAATGTCGATCCGAGTACATTTTCCAGATCGAGTCTCTATTGAACGGTCGAAAGGAGGAGATTCACGGTAGAAGGTTAAAATTCTTTCGAAACAGGAGTTTTGAGGTCACTGAAGAACTCCAAGAGTATCTTGCTTACCAACAAAATGAACTTCTGGTCATCGATCGGTTTGTGGACATCAAACGGCGACAGGGGAATATAGAGTTACTCGTGAAATGGCGTGGATTTTCCGATGAGGAAACAGACTGGGTGACCCTTGCCTCACTTCGCGAAGACGTTCCTACGCTTGTGACTGAATACATGGAGGATTTCGAGAGAACCGGGACTCATCGTCAGCGCTCCATCGCTTCGTCAATCTCTAAGTGATTTATTGATGCTTTCACATCATAACTCACGGGGCGCTGTTGTATCGACCGACCCATGTCTGTCGCGCATTGCTATACCGGTTCTATTCTGCATGTGCTGGAATAATGCGTGCCGCTTTGTCACGCATATGCGCAAGGAGAGCATGACTATGCTTTTAGATTTCGATACCTTCTGTCGGACCCGGTTTGCGCTTTTCTGTACAAAGCGGAATCGTATGCATGTGCGTTTTTTCTCAACTTCTTGCGTTCGCACTTGCTGCTGCTACGACTACCATAGCTCCATGTTTGGGCACTACAAATAATCGCTTTCAGCTCCCAAGCTGAGAGCAACCTCGAAGAGCATCACAGAAGTTGCTCAAGAGGTGTGCCCTCCTTTCCACCTACGCGAACCTCAGCGACCGACAAAACAATTCCCTATATCGACCAACAAGCCCTGCATCGTTTGATAGCTCTTACAGCGTTCAGTCTAACTCCAAACAACAGAGCTCTTGCAGTTTGGTGATCTTGTCTTCGATCTGCCTAATATCCTTCTCAAAATCTTTCTGTGATCAAGACTGAGCCCTGTTCATAGAAAGCCCATTACGAACGGTTTCAACTTCTTTATTTGCCATTTCACCTTCAGTAAAGCATTGGTGGAACTCCAATTTCTTTGCGAGAATCTGAAGCGTCGCACTATTCTCGCTATCATCATGTTGAAAATCTTTGACTCTCTTCCGTGATTCTTTCGAATTTGAGGCGAGCACCTCGATTTCATCTTCGATCTCTCTCATTTTAGAAGCAACAGATCTGAAGCTCTGGCTCTTTCAAAAGGCCTTTGAACTTTGAGACTGTAGCTTTCGCAGCACGAGTGACATGTTCTGGAGTTCCTCGAGCGTCAAATATGTTTTCTGAATTATTTCAGGCGTCTCGTATCTCTCTAGGCGACTGAACAAGTGCTTTAGTGGATCTGAATACCTCTTCGGTGAGGATATGTCGCAGACTCGACACTTATGTTTATGGTCTTTCTCGAACTGCTATAACTCATTCTCGGCTAGCGAAGCCCCACTTTCGAGATGAAAAATTCTTTGGGTGGCCTTCAAGATTTCAATGTCCGTCTTATCAATGGCTTTCTTAACTGCATCTACGTGTTTCTCTTCAAGAACTCTTGGCTCCTCAGTTGGTGGTATTATTAATTGTTCCAGAAGCATGGCAACGTCATGAATCTCAGCTGGAGATTTTAGAGCTTCTTTGAGCGTCCTGGCACTCGAGTTCATTTCTACCCTCTGAGAATCCAAATACGCCCGACCTTCGTTTAGATGAAGCTGAAGTTCTGTTCCTCTCGAATTAACGGAGTTTAGCGCTTGATTAGACTAGTCAGCAAGTTTTTCAATATCTGTTCTTGCAGTTCTGCTGCTCGATAGTATTCGGTTCCTATCCTCGATGATCATCTCCTTCTCATTTCTGTTCTGTTCTAAAGATATTGAAGATGGACTTGCAAGTTTTCCTAGAATTCTAGACTGGTCGCCTTTGCCTTCCAGAAAAGGACTAATTTCATCTATAGACGATAGCAGAAGTTCAATGAAGTCTTTCTGTATGGTCCGCAAAAGCGTTTTCTTCGTATCGGCTGTCTCTCGCAATATCTCGTATTTAGCCTGCTCATTTTGATCAGCTACAAGGTGCTCCCGTAGACTGCAAAGCTCGGGTAAGTCTTCTCGAATGGTGGAAGGTCTTCTTCTGCTGATCATAAGGCTCTTTTGAAGCTCGAAAACTCGGGTGGATTCTGTGATGTCATCCAAGAGCTTCTGCGCAGTTTTAACCCGATTCTCAGCGCTAGTGATTGAGGACTGCGAGGCCTCAACAGAGGCGAGCCTTTTCCGAATAGTAGACACTTTTTTATCTCTTCGCACGGATATCATCCGTTTTCCTCCGAGAATTTGTCCGCAAGGTCTTCACATGGAGCTTAGCATCATTCAGTTTTGTTTTGGCGTCGCTGACACTTCTATCTCCCTTTTCCAATATTTTTTGTACATACCGTTTGGTCACTTCTTACCTTCTATGCAATGCGCTAGTCCATTCAAGAAGTGATGCACTCTCATCCGGCAGTGATACGTTGTGCAGCACTGGGGTTGCGTCGTTCCCAGAGCACGTTCTTCGGTCAAGAGCTCACGTTTGAGTTCTTCTAGACTAGAAAGGCGGTTGGAATGCATCTTAACTTGCTGCTCCAACATTTCGTTTACGAGGATGTCTTTCGATACATTCAGCACGTAGCATGGCCAACTATGACTCGAGTTCCTCAATGACGCCACTGCGCTTTGCTCTCCCCATCTGCGCGGTCCAAGTAAGCTTGAACATCTGATATTTCACAGCGCAAAGCCTCCTCATCCATTTCAGGGAGGTGAAGCTTCATCTCTGGGAAGTTGGCGGCCTTATCTTTTTCCATTCTTGCACGCTCCACTCTCAGCTTATCGAGTTCAGAGGGCTTTACTGGTTATTTTTTCGTAGCTTCTTAAACGCTTCGAATCCGTTCGGGAAGCTCAGCAATTTCGACCGTCAAAACATCAATGCGATTACTGAACTCATCATGTCTCACTCTGATTTCGTCAAGCTCAGAGCGAATCTTTCCAAGCGTCACCACCTTCTCTTTGCCGTGCACTAACTCTACACTGACGCCTTTAACACCAGCCGTTTGATCCCTCTCGAACTTTCGAATAGACTCTAATGCCTTGGTATATCGCGTGGCAGGAGAGAGGTCATTAAGCGTGTCCTTGACATTTTTGGGATCTTTGAGTGGCCACATAGAATCTTCCTCACGTAGAAAAATGACGTTCTTGAGCACGGGCTTTGCATGGCACATAAGTTGAGGTAACAGGGCATTGGTATCAGCGCACTTGTAAGACGAAGTAGAACCTGGGTCATCTCTTCCCATACGCTTGAGGGTCCGGTCAAGTGTCTTGAATTCTCTGTTATAGCCAGAGCCGCCCGGGCCGCGTTTCATTGTAAGCTGGAACTGACGAGAGACGATGGACTTATCTCCACAGGCGTTGTTAGACATGAGTCTAGTCTTAAGATTAGTTTCAGTTTCTTTTCAATACGAGGGTTGTGGATGAAAGGGGCACCACTATCTACTATAGGAGGCAGATCAATGGTGGTGGCCATATTGAAGGCCTAGATAGTAGAGCTATTCGCGCTGCTATTGCGGCCGAGGATGACACTGAGGATTTTCTAAAACTTGATGAAAGTTTTCTGGTGTGTGCCGTTGCTTCGAATGCCTTTTATGCGAAAACAGTCGACTTTGTTCATGATGGGTATGCCGGGGAAGGCTTCCACCTGGGGTGCATAGATGAGAAGCAGGTGGAAGTACACGTGTATATCTGGATAAAACGTCCACAGCCAGGTTGGCCGAGCCAGCAGCGAACTGCGGAGCCCCTAAGGGAACTATAGTGCGGTGCGAGCCTGCTGAGTCGATCATGGGTGTGTGGAGCAATTCAAGACAGTCATTCTATGCACCACTTAGGCTCGACATACCTTTACGAGTTCTTGAACGCACTACATATTCCTTTCTCGCTTTCTCATCTCCCTCCCCATCATCAGCTCTACACAGAACACCGCTAAAGTTGCACCATTTTTTCACAATGCTCTGAACATGTCACTCACAAATCAGCATGCTCCTCGCCTGATAGACCCCATTCTCTGCAGATTGTCTGGTAGTTCATCTCTCAGTAAAGAGCTCTCACTGATACGGTTTCTCGCGTGCATGTTATCTCTCTCGGTATGTAGTCTGTCTTGGAAGTAAACTGTAAAACTACCAGCTACAAGATTGGCCTCAAGGTGAGGAATATAGTCATACGAACTTTCGTTAGAGTAGTCAATCATGATGTTATGTAACTTACAAGCCACCATAATTATAAGAGTAATTTGACGCAAGGAATATGTTATCGCTGCCCACAAAGAAACCAAAACGACATATACGAATTCTAAATGTCTGTTTGACACATGCTCGCGTTATAGAAAGATACAAATTATACGCCTCCTGTTTTGGTGTGAGGTTTCGACCACATTAAGGCGTCAAAACTCTAGACTTGTTTGAGTACGCATCGTCTGCCACTACAGCCAACCAAGCTGGCAGTTCATTACCATGCAGTAGATTCAAGAGTTTTGTGTTACTGAAATGAGTGGAATCATGAGTCCCACCAGAATGACGAGCTGAACCAAACGAGAATTTGTAGTTTGGCTGCACCGGTGCTCGGGCAGAAAGAGCAAAAACATTCTTACTGTTATAATAATTCATTGGGTCTGGTACTTTTTGCGAGCTAGGGCAGCGAATTTCAATTGCAATTCCGTCCAAAGCTGCGATAATGCCATGAAAAAGACTGTTTCTCAAGCAATGAAAAATTTTTGTCTGTTTTAAACACTTCTGTTCTGTGCCTGTAGATTGTATTTTGGGCAGAATACGATCCAAGGATAGCACTATCTCAAAACGAATATGGTACACCGTTGAAGTTCCAATACCATTCGGCAACGAAACTTCAAGATAAATTGCCCCTGCTGGCATTCGTAGAGTAACAAGCAACATACTCGAAGGGTGTAGAGAGCGTGCAATGTTAAAAAATTTTGTCTGTCCTCGTTGTTTTTTGGTTCGTACTCTGAATAGTAGAAACCAGAATTGAGATTTGGAAACAAGGTACATCCTTTTGAACAAAATGTCTAAAACTATTTCAATGTATGCTTGTGTCTCAAACGATCGTCGAGATAAGGCGCATCGGAATGCTGGATTATCGGTTTCTGTCAATTGCGCGTATATTCCAGTGCACATAATGTAGAAAATACAAAGCATCGTAGTTCATTTTCGTTGGTTTCTTTTCGTAGGATTTTGAAATGCTTGGTTTTGAACGAGCTTGGCAAAAGTGGTAGTGCCAGGAGAAGGAATGAGTCGAGTAATGATATGGAATTTAAGGGATGAATACTCTTCGGCAGGTAATGGAATTGTCCTTCCAGCTTTGTCCTCTTCTTATGTAGAGACAACAAAAATGGACAGAAATCGAGATTTTCTAATACAGAGTCAACCGTTCACATATTTAGAAAGTCATAGAACGGCCCTCATGCATGCACGAAAAGGAATGGCGTTTCCATGTGTGCCTACAGGTTCAAAATATAATTCGTTGTATGCAACCGATTGTGTTGTATGCACGGATCGTAAAGTCTATAACGCAGCCGGCATCTGTTCAATATACTGTTTCAAAGCTTTAGCAAATTGCTCTTTGAGCATACTCGCAGATGCAAAAGATTCGTAGTAGATATCATAGTACTTTGAAAGGGAGAACCGTAAAAAACGGCAAATTCAAACGATGTCACTTTCCAATACGAAAGAAATTTGTTGTGCGTGTCGGCCACATGCCAAGCCCTTCAGAATTGATCACAAATATACACCACTGCGGCCAAGTGACCGTCAAAAGCACCAAACGACCAAAAACGGGCTTGAATTTGAATATCTATCAGACACCCACAGAACTCAAGAACCCACACGATCGTCAATTTGAGTGTTTGTCACTAACGGGTACCATAGTATTTCCATCTTGGCCGACGTAACGCGATTGCTCGCAATAAGTGCTGCCATTCATCAACTTTCTTTCAAGTGCGTATTGATCAGGTATTAATCGTAAGGTTGGGGCTGCGACCCAAGTCAACCGAGTGCTGAATCTTCCTTGCACTCTGAGAGAAGCAACATTTCTGCGTACGACTTACTAACCCACGTAAAAAGGTTTCGGCAATCAAATGAATGCCATAACTCGTACCAATCTTCACGTATTCGTCCTCATGAACCTTAAATTGACATAACGGACTCTTATACCAACGGCTTTATTTCTCAAATCCCTTCCGTAAATGTTCACTATCATTTGCGTCATTCTCTTCAATAATCATCACCATGTTTAGATATTCCAAACATTCCCAATATGTTTACTGCATCGAAAGCTTGGTACGCTGAAAGCTAGTAATAATATTTGAAAAGGTCCGTGACTCGAAACGTACGATATACAAGCAGTCCGCAATATTGAACGCATTCGTCATCATGACATATGATGCCATGCGGTGTATTATTTGCTTCAAAGAAAACACTGTTGGGAAGCAGAATGCTTATTGTAAGGTGCTGACTGGTCGGAAGTATCTCAGCGGTCATTACAGAGATTTCCTAGAAGCCAGGGCGGACGATAGGCTGCATGCTCCAAACTTTCAAAGTCAGGAGCTGCCGGTGGACGGCTGCGGAACCGGACGGGCAACTGCGTCAGGCGTCGTCAGGAAACACATGTAGAGTGTAGGTAGTCGTTCGCTGCTATTGGTGTAACTTGCAGGTTCGTAGAACAGGCTAGTGGGCAGTTTATATCGCCAAATAGCACAAGATACTATTCCGTCTTGTAGGAAGACGTCGGGCTTTACTAAGGGTGGATGCACTGCCCCCGCGGGCTAAGTAGAATCACGGAGTGCCCCACAGAGACACTGCACGCAGCGTGCCACTCTCCAGTATCCGTGCAGCTTGCCAGGCACAACCCTATCTACTGTAAAAGATGTATGAAAAGTATTACGTACGACTCTACGAAAATATCGGCACCTCATCCAGTAAAAGCACATCTCTCTCTTGCACAATACTCCCAAACGTAGCACTTGAAACGTTTGCCACAGTTTTGCTCATTCGGTTTCGTGCATCCGCTTACGGCTGCGCGCGGCCACTATACCACATATCTCCGTCCTTAATCTGCAATACGTCCTCGTAGTGCATAACTTTCTGCTCGGTCATGCTTCTTTTTAAACAAGTTTAGAGGCTACATCTTTGCCATCAGATCCCATGCAGATGAATGACAATGGTGCTAGGCTTCCCGCTCATAGCCAGATTTCGTTGGGCTTTCCTGCCCATCTATGTCTTCTTCAGCCCTTATGCTTGACCGTTCGGTATTCTGAATTGCGAACCTCTTCGGTCCTCTTGCCAACATCGGATAGACAAGCAACAATCCGTGTGTCGAGCCATGCGCCGAAACGCTCGGACTACGTTCTTGGCACTTCCGGGTCAGTGGGAGACTATGCCAAAAATTTCCGAACATTTAGCTTAGTCTTTGCGCAATATCAGGTTCCGCATGGTCTTAGACAATGCGATTCAGTTCGATCGTACTCAGTGTGGTACCTGTACGGTCATCGAAAGCTCTTTTTATCGATCTTCTGGGACGGTTCCAGGAAACGCTGATACGGAGAACAGGTATGTCTCACCATCCTAGAATGTTTGATAGTACGTGCCGCGCCTGCCGCGTATTGTGGTCGGCCAGGGCCGTGGAGAAGGCATGCTGAAAACGTCCGTATGGTCGGCGAGAATGTCCATCGTTTCCATGGTTACCAACTCCATGCGGTCATGAGTAAGCGTTTATGCAGGTCAGAAGCATCATCTGGTCGTTACCGACATAGATTATATATGGAATTCATGCAATAGACCGCTCGGAGTGATGTTCTGTGCCTGGGGCACAGAATGGCCTGCCAGGCCGGGGCGAAGCCATATCAAAGCTTCCGCCTGGACAGAAGTTTTGCCAGGTTTTTGAGAAGAAAACCTGCTCGACGGAAAAATCCAAGGTCCTGCACGGCGTGTATTGCTCTCTCCAATCCTTTCGGAATCATTTCAAATTAGAATGAAGTTGGGAACCATTCGGTCGATGTTCAAAACCGTCGAAAATCGTCATGTTTTGGACGGTTGACTTTGGAACAGTCAAAGCACCATTGCTCATGAACTCGAACTAGTCCCAGACCGATCTGGCGTGATCCCGGAGTAAAGACAATCTTGAATTAAATGAATCCAAGTAAAATCATGGAGAAAACCTGAGCGCGGAGGAATGATACCACTTTCTTAGACATTAAAGTAACCCATACGGTATCAAAAACACAGGTTTGTACAACTGAAAGTACAAGGCCATAATGTCTTAGCCCCTATGCCAATCTGTTAGGTTGACGAAGCTAACGTTAAGCTAGAGTCTTGCTCTTCAAAGGATAGCATGGGACTCTAACTTTCTGCAGGGACTAATCCATGCGGGCAATAGTGCACCTTTTTGTCAACCATGCAATACAGCGTTAGGAAAGGGGGTCAACTTGTGTACATCACTGGAGTTTCCGATATTCAGTGGTATGCTACCCACTCGGTATGAAAGTTCTTGAGGTGACACTCAAGACCAATTTACACGTTCTGACAAATTTGAACTTAAACTTGCTGATATTGGTGGCAGGGCGGGAGCTGATCGATCTCCTTCCAAAGTGTTCCTGCTGGAAGTTCTGGCGCGGGCAGTTGAAACGAATAATGAAAAGAGAAGCGCAGTGCTGATGCCGTTAGGGTGGAGGTGAATATCATCAGCGATCTCTGCTCGTTGTTTTTCTTCGCGGGTTGATTTTACCGTATCGGGCTAAACCTCATCTCACTTTGACGGTCTGCGCAAAGAATGATATAATAAAACCAATCATATTTTGACAGGAAGAGAGTTTCTTCATTTGGAATCGAAAATCGACCAATGAAAATTTGTTGCTGGTGGCAGTTCGAGAATAATCTCCACCATCCTTCTTCTCCTTCCAGAATAAATGAAATCCCGTTCGGTCAACTGTGTCGACTTTACCCGACGCCGTCGCTTTCTGCGACGCCAGTAGCGGGCAATAGAGTGGTTAGAGATATGGGAAGGTAGCTCAAAGGTGTCGTAGTCTGACTGGTATCCGAACCATCAGACACGGTACCGTATTTCAGCCGGTATTTCGCGGTGCCCAACGATTGGTTCGACCACATGGGGTTTCGGTGTTCAGTTTCTTGCTGGTGAGGTGACGGGTTTAACCGCAAAGGGACTGCCTGGATCGATATGTGGTATGATGGTTAATCGTGACGTGGCCGTTTCGGTTCTAGAGTCAGTTGTAGAGGCCGTTCAGACTGCCTGTCGTGGCGTCCATGTAACTCAGTCGATGCTGACGGGTTTATCTATCCCATTCTCGTTTATGAGGACGGTATCGTCAGTATCGGTCACGACCGCGAATGGACCGTTGCGTTTCAGAAGAGATTTCGGGTATTTGCCGGTATATTCGTCGACGTGCTCATCAGGATCTGTGGAAATCCATTCCGGTTGGTCGACATAGCTTGGTCACCTGGGCTTAGCTTGGGAAAACATTGTAGGCTTTTGTCGAGATCTTTCTTATACTGGCCCTGGGCCTTGGGTGATTCTTGCCCAAGCGAATGACAGCGAGTCTCAAAGTCGAGCTAGGGTGTACTGTTTTACTTGCACTGTGGAGGCATGTTCTGGTTTATTTGCCGGAATGGACCTCGGGGATTTCTCGACTTTTGAGTCCGGGCAGGTGTCGTGAAAGTACCACATCGAATGCAGTTGTGGCCGTCGCTCGGTGTACCTGCATGTTATATGCATAGGTTACCGGCTGTACGTATTCATGCAATTCAGTTTGGTGCTCCATTATATAGTGGCGGAGTGGTTCCCGGAATGCCTTATTGAACCATTCGGTCTGCCTGTTGGTTTGCGGGTGATAGGCAGTAGCGGTCAAGTGACTAAGGCGAAGCGTACTGCACACCGCTTCGAAGAACCTCGAGAAAAACTGACTCTCGCTATCGGTAAGCAAGTATAGTCGTATTCCGTACAGGTAGACGCAGTTTTCCAGGAAAGCCTGGACTATGGCTGTGGCCGTAGTACACTTCAGGTGGACCGCTCTGCAGAAATTCGTAAACTGATCGGCAGTGACCAGAATGTATTGGTGCCCGTTTTTAGATTTTGTGAATAAAGCGAGGATGTCTATTGCGACGATTTACAGCGTGCCCGCTGAAGGAAATAGCTTCAAAAGAATATGATGGCGCTCGCTTCGTTTTTTGAAGACACAAGTCCAACAATCTCTTACGGTCTGAAACACATCACTGGCCATTCCCGGGCATTATTAATCCCGTCTCAACATAGAATACATCTTCGTTACGCCGGGGTGTTTAACAAACCGTGTTAAATGGGACAGGGACACAAACCTGGGCTGCAGAGTTTCTGGTACGTACGATTGGAGGGATCCATCTAGAAAGAGCTTTCTGTATCATTATTCCGATTCGGTTGATATCAAACACGCTTCTCCCGTCTCCAACTTTCTCTGTGCGGACCTGCAGAGGGGATCGTTCTCCTGTTCCTCATGGAATTTTCTACCGTTATCGGGGCGACTTCCTGCACCTCGTCTTTGACGTCAAGTACTGCGGGGAGGCCTATCCCGTTCAGTTTTTCTCGTGGCCAATCCACTACTATGGGGTACTTTTTACCGTCCCGACGTACTGAAGTCACAGTCTATTCGATATATGTCTAGTAAATAGTGTCCGTCATCATGCACGGTACTTCTTCTTCTAGGGGGACTGTATCCTGTCCATCCGTTCGGACAGTAGAAAGCGCATCCGTCACTTGGTGCTTCATTTTCGGTCAGTATAATAGGTTGAAATCATACTCCATGAGACGGAGTCTCCATTTCGTTAACTTTTTGTACACATCTGCCAAGTTCAAAATCCATCTTAATGAATGATGGACGGTACGGAGTGTGAACCGTGTTCCTTCCAAGTACGTTCGGAGGTGGAGACTGGCCCAAAAGATGGCACAAAAATCCCGTTCGGTGGCAGAGTAGGGCCGCTCGGGCTTTGTTGGTGAGAGGCTCGAATAACCGATTTGGCAAAGGTCGCTCTCCGGCTGTTCTTGGAGGAGAAAGCATCTGGCCTGGTTATTGCAAGCATCCGTGTCTAGGACTCATGTATGGCCGTTTCCGGGCAGTGCAAGTATACGTGGGCGTATGAGCGGTTGAGATAACTCGTCAAATGCTTCGTGTTCCTTATCGGTTAGAGTATCGACCTCGACCGGCTGCTCCTTTCCCAGTTTCCGAGTAAGTGGGCTAGCGATGGGCGCAAATTTCTCTTAAAACCGGCGAAATACGTTACAGAAACCCAGGAATGACCTGAGCTTTGCCTGGTTTGTGGAGGGCTTTGCTTTTATCAAAGCGTCGCAAGTTTTACTAGATACTTGCAATATGCCCGGACGGATAATGTGGACGAGGTAGTCCATCACCTGGTGGCAGAAATGGCACTTCTTCATCTGTAGCGTAATGCCGGCCGAACGAAGCAGTTCCAATACGGTCTGTAAATGTCCGAAGTAATCTTGAACCGATTAAGAATATATAATGATGTCGTCTAGGTAAACTAGAGTGAGCTGCCATTTAACCCGTGAAAGGATAATATCGAGCGCCCTCTGAAAGGGAGCAGGTGCCTTTTTGAGACCGAAAGGCATTAAAACATAACAAACAGTCCCATGCGAGAAATGAAATTTGTTCTATATCGGTCGGACTCATCAACTTCGCATCTCCAATAACCGCTATTGGCATCGAAGGAGGTGAATACCACTACATCTCATAAGGAGTCGATGCACTCATCCATCTTCGGTGTGAGTTAAGTATCCCGTATGCTCATCGCGTTAAGGTGGCGGTAGTCAACGCAGAAGCGTAGATTGACGTCCTTGTTCGGCGCCAATACGACAGGACCTGCCCATTCTGCTGAAGATGGCTCTATTACACCCGCGCGGAGTTGCTTTGTAACTTCTTCCATTTCTACTTCATTCAGTTTTTTTTTCCTGCACGGTAAGGCATCTCGAAGACGGGTTTGGAATCTAACTCCAGGAGTATGTGGTTTTTGGCAATTGTGATGAACCCCAGGTGCCCATCCCACATTTCCGCAAATGATTCAAGAAAGTCGGTGATTCTTTCCCGTCCGGTCTCGTATTTTTCTCCTATACAGACTTTATTCTTACGATCGTCGGGCTTGGCTGTGTCGGGCTTCTGTGCCCGATTGGATTGTGAGGGAGTGTCTCCCCCCTCCCCAGTTTCTTTGGGGTTCGGGACATTAAGGAGATCTGTGCGGGCATAGCCAGCCCGACTATGATGTTCTTTGCTAGATGGATGGGTGCATGTACGAAATTGTAGACGAGTACTTGAAATGACCGCTGTGGTATAAGTTCTATAACGCCATTTGCCATGAGCACCAGGCGTTTCCTGACCGTTCTCGGATTGAATTGGAGGAAGGAAAGTCCTCCAACGTTGGATGATACCTGCACTTCCGCTTGGGTCATAGGTGGTATACTAACCACTCGGGCCACTCGAATCTTCTTGGAGGTCAAGTAATCCGTTGTTAAGAAAGACGAGTGAACGTTTTTGGTTCGAAACCACGCGGTTGCCGAAAGTAAAGCAACCGGTCGGTAATGGTGGAAAGCAAACTGTTTCCGCTATGGGTGCACGGCATCCTTGTGATTGTCAATTAAGGTTGTTCCTAACAAGCACGATGTGGCTAGGTTTGTTGAGACCGGGAAATGGTCCCACACTTCTAGGTTAACGATTCGGATAAAAAGACGGATGGCTCTCAAAGTTTGCATACGGTTACGGGACCCATCCGTTATGCGAGGGTGCGGTTTTGTTAGCAACTTTGACTGCCATCCGGGCAGAAGGGCGTTCGCATGGATAAGGCTTGGTCCTGCGCCGGTATCAAAAACACCGGTGACGGGAACTTGCATCTAATAGTAGAGGCTAATGGAAAAGAGGACTTTGTAATGAGCTCCACTGAACAGCATTACCTGGTCGATCTCGGGCTTTTGTTTTACGTCCATGCAGTCATCTTTCTTTGAAGCCGGCGTTTTCGATTCGTATTCATTATGGGGCCGCACGATCTTCTCATTGAGGCTTTTCGCCCTCGGAGGGTGCGTCGCCTCTACGCACCCTCCGGGTAGTTTTCCAGAGCGAGTAGCGTGTCCTCGCTCATCAGCTGGAATGATTGGCCTTGTATTCATGGTCGAGCTCGAGGTTGAGTTTAGATCTGATGCTGACCGTGGCGCATACCCACATTAGCCCGTGCGGAGCGGGCGTTGCTAGCATTACCGGACGGGCTTCTTAGAAAGTTGTAATATCCTTCCTCACGACTTAGGGTATAATTATCTTCCCATGCGGCCAAGAGAGCAGCACGTACCTCCAGTGCTAACATCTTAAAATGGACTGGTTCTCGGGAAATGCAAATCTGACACTGTTTATTCAACACCCGTGCGGATATGGGTGCCGCACCTCTTGCTAGTGCGGCAAACTGAACCTCCCGAGAGGAATGAGAAGTATTGAACGTTAATGTAGTGGTAAGAGACGGTAAACTGCTACTGCTACCGACCGCAAACATTTGGCCCTCCGCAACTTCTGAATCATTTTCGCCCGAGTCGGTCTCTAGGCTCATCACTCGTGAGCGTGTGCCACGGCGTTGAGTTGGAAGAAAGTCCGTGCGGATTGATTGCTGTCTGGCTGCACGGTGCGTCTCGCCATACGACTCCATGTATCGGGCCAACGCTTACAGCCCGATGTGCGGGTGAGTTGTCAGATGATTTCTGACTTTCGACCGTATGGAGGGCAGCAAGTTCTCTACATAGATGGATTTTGAACGTCGATCTGAAAACACATTCCCGCAACGGAGAGCTTTATCTCAGAGCTCCTGGACGAAACCCGTTTCGTAAATACCCGATGATTGCCAATAGGTCGTCACTTTGGAGTATGCGTCTGCGATAACCTCGTCGTTCGCCTATGCAGCAAACAGAAAATTGACCACTTCCGGGTACGTACGCAACGTTTCCCGCTGACGGATGTCTACCAAATTGGATTCTCCCGCAATACGATATTGAAACACTGCATGTGCAGGTACAGTCAGATAAAACTGGAATCACCAGACAGCGGCTTCCACTGGCATCCTATCGTGGTTGCATGCGGTCTTAAACCGATATAAAAATCCAAATACCGCAATATGGTCTGACCTGGAGAACAGGAACTCCTTGAGCTGGACACCCAGTTTGTTGTCTTAGCGGCCAACTTCCTTGGCCACCAGGGCATCATACCGTTCGGACTTCTTGAGAACGCGATACGAGCTGTAGTCAAATGCCTTCTTAAACAGGTCGTTGAGGCCCTTCAGCCTTTTAAGCGACCATTTGCCCGAACGGTGATGCGATCCTTGCGAGTTGTCGCTTGCTCCTTTGTCCAAATCGGAGGAGTCCTCTTCGGATTATGATGCTTCCTCTTGGTCTGTATCTGAGTCTGAATGGTTATATATGCGTTGGAAGCGGGAAGCTTTCTTCTTGCTACAGCTTCGGGGATCCGAATCAGACGGTTTACCCTAACTCTCACGCCTGTTGCAGTCTGAACTGCCCTCATCGGAACTACTATCGTCGGGATCTACGTTCGGATCTGAATGACTGGGGATTGCCGGGAGATAGACCGTTTGGGAATTACTCCATTCATTCCGGTCTAAAATACCTCTACCGCGCTCAAGGGCCGTTGCCGTGCCCGTACGGTTGGTGTCAAAATTTTAAGGTGTCTGAGTGACATTACGTCTCTCAGACGACAGCTGATGTGTCCGACCCGTCTCGGTTCCCGTGCGGTCGACGCTTGGCTGGTGACATGACATCACTTCCTCGGTGACCGTGCAGACTCTCTCAGTTGCCCGATGTCTCAGTACCTGAGGCATCTGTTCGTAAAAGTATTCCTCGACCGCTATTGGACCCGGGTCTTGAGTTCCGTGCGGATGAATACAGACAGTTTGGTCCGAATTCGGTCCCACAGGTCGCCAAATCCTATGTTCCCGATCGTTGTGGTTTGGAAGGACGCTCCTGCACCACTCTTTTTTGTTGGCAACTGAGATGCAGGCTGCTCGGGTGGTTTTTAGAAGGACGCTGCCGCGCTTCCTGCGCGCAGCAGTGACTCAGAGTTGTCCATGACGAACGGGTAGAGTGCAGAGGCACTCCTGGATATTCAGTTTGAGATTCAAGGAGTGTCAATAGCCGCCGCTGAAGTTCTCTGCGTTTTCGTAACGTGTATGGCTGTTCTAATGCCATGCGAACTAACCTGAGTTGGTAGTTTCGTGATTCTAGATTCTATTACTGGTCTTGGATTGGTCTTCTAGATCTGGAAATCAATTTGGAGAAAAGTAATGCTTATTATGAGATAGAGAGCGGTCGAAAGTACTTCAGAGTTTAGTAGAGAGAGTTCGTAGGAAGCCCGGGCGGACGGTGGGCTCAATAATCTAAAAGTTCAAAGTCAGCAAACGCCAGTCAATGCCTACGGAATGGACGGGCAACTCCCTCAAGCGTGGTCTAGAACCATGCGTAGAGTGTAGGCAGTCGTGCACTGATATAATTTTACCGTACGGGTTCGTAAAAGAGGCTAGTGGATTGTTTTCATCCCCAATTTGAACAAAAAACTAGTCAGCTTTGTGCAAAGACCTCTCGCTATACTGACAGTGGAGGCGCTGCCCGCGTGGGATAAGTAAAATGACGGGATGTGCCGCAGAAACACTGCACGCAGCCTGCCATTCTTCAGTAGCCCTGCAGCCTGCCAAGCACTACCCTATCTACTCTAAATGAATTATAAAAAGTATTACGTACCACTCTACGAAAATATCAGCCCCTCATCCCATAACAGCACATACCTCTCCTGTACAGTATTCCCACACGTGGCGCTTGCCACGTTTGCCACATTGTTGCCCGATCGGTTTCGGGCATCCGCTTACGGCTGCGTTTGGCCATTATTATCTGTGCAACCATACAGGTAGCTAACTTAGACATGATCAGGAGTGTGCAAGGACGGTTGCAACGTGGAAGAAATGAGCACAACTCGAGTTTTCCTTCATGCGCAATTAGGTTTTCGGCGTCCGGAAGAAGACATCCTTCGCGATTCAGACCCTTTTGTTTGTCTCAGATTGTCGGTAGACACTAACTTTTCCATCTGAGTACTTTGATACCCTCGAAGAGTTTGGTGCACGCATTTCTACAGATTTTCTGATAGGACTCGAAGGCTATGCCATCCAAAAACATTACTATTATCATCGTTTGAGATCCTGAGATCTCTGAGATCAAATCCGAGATGGGGAGGATATTTCTTGCATTCGAACACAACTACAACTCTTATTTGGACAAAGTTTACGAGGCCGACCAGGAAAAAATTCAGCAGCAAGCTCACCCAGCCAGCTTTTGGGCAGGCGTCGAACCTGAACTTCGAAAATCATACTTGTTTCGAAGGCATTTAATGACATGGATAATATTGACGACATCCTTGCAAATATCTTCAAAGACTAGATCACAAGTCGTTCTCACAACTCTGTAACGGAAATGGATGGACAGGTGATAGATGCACTGAAACGTGTGTAGCTCAGGATTACGAAATCCCCATGGAGCTCTATTAGGTCTTCTAAACTAGTCCCTACTAAATTGGTACGAAACAGGGCCTGTCAATTTCGTATTCGATTCCACACCGAGAGCATCCCCGTGTGGAATCGATTACCTAACCTCCCAAACAGGCTGCTAAAGACTATAGAGCTATGTTGGACGAAAGCTAAATGGAGAAACGATTGAACTCAATAGGTAATTTTAGCCGTGCAGCGAATTTTTGAAGGCACCACAGAAGTAGATTTATTTTGAGCCATTTTTGGCTGTGGTGAGCTTCAACATATCTGGCCGGTGCCACTTCGGCATAGGCGATCTTCATAGGTTGGTCTCTTGACCAACTGCCGCATTACTCCTGTTCAACTCCAGACACCTTGTGGCTTTCTGGCAACAAATGCGGACGGTGCTATTTTGGCAAAGGCAATCATCGTCATTATTTCTGTTGATCAACTGATGCATCACTCCCATTGGGTGAAGATACTCGTAGCCCTTCAATCATCTTCCCACCACTCCCGGGAACAGTCTGTATTTTCTGGATCTTTCTGTAGGATCTCAGTTTTTCTGTGCCCTTGGTCTTGGCTTGTTAGCCTTAACCATCTCTCCATTCTATACATTTACAAGCGTATCAGGGGGTATATTTTGATCGAATGGAGGCGTTGCGCCAATAGACACACGCGCACGCCCCCGTACGCGAGTGCAAAAACCTCTCTTGGCGCAACGCCTCCCTTCCACTCAAAGCGTTTAGCAGCAGCAGCAAAACTCAAATCTCATTGGCTGCTGCTGCATGCTGCTGCATCTTGGCTGCTGCTGCATGCTGCTGCATCTTGGCTGCTGCTGCATGCTGCTGCATCTTGACTGCTTCTGATGCTGAGTGGCTGGCACTACAATAAATGACTGCAGTGCCGACCACTCAGCAGCAGCAGCTGGCTTGTGCAACACGTGCCTGGCATGTCGCAGTGCACCAGTGTAGAACATTTCACAGAGCATATATACTGCACTGGCGCAGAGCAAAAAGCATCTTCCTTGCTGACCCTAACCACTATTTTGCGTCCCATTCAGGTTTGCCCAGTAGCGCAGTGTCCTAAACTTTTGCTGATTTGGGCACTATTGCTGGCCTGGGACCTAGGCAAGGCCGAGCTCGTGTGCAGGTCGCCACAAGAGTAACCCACTAAGTTCCATGGATCTTGGAAAGGTCAGGTGCTCCTCTGAGGTATACTGGTTTTCTTATGGCGATCGGGAAGTCTGAAGGTTTCCCGGACCTAATAACAGCTTGCTGTGCAGGGTCCGGGGCGGGCGACTTGTCGTACCTCTTGGGGCCGGAAAGCACATTTCGGTGTGTGAGTAAAGGCACACCAATTCTTTCAACCAGACGAGGATTTAGCATCAAACGCCTTGAAAACTGGCTGGGCACACTCCGCCCGTCATAATTCAACAGGAGTGTGCCGAGAGTTCCTGTGCTGCGCACGACTGCATCGGGTAAATATAAGTCTTGCAGCAATCTTTTTCATTGCTCATGCAACTAGGCCCGGTGGTTGCAAAGCAACAAAATGCAACCAGTTCTTCACTTTCAAATTTTTGTTAAACTGGAAACTATTCTGGAACTCTGGCAAATGTTATAGGGGTTTAGAAAAATAGAATACTTTTTTATTTTTGTAAATTGATATGGCGCGAAGAGGTCCGCGCAAGAATTCTGGTGAGGCCAGAGCGAGTTCTGGAGGTGCCAGAGCAAATTCTGGAGGTGCCAGGGCGAATTCTGGAGGTGCCAGCGCAAAGTCTGGAGACACCCGGGCGAACTCGGGAGGGACCAGAGTAAACTCAGGGGGGGCAAGGCCAGGAGCTGGACGACCTCGACGGTTACCAGTTCTTCTTGCTCCAGATGAGATGCCGGTAAATGAGAGTGGAGCACACGTGCCAGGACCCATTGTTCCAGCCGTGAAAGAGGACAAACTTACTCCTGCACCTACTTGCATCGCTGGGGCAAGTCGTTTCAGGCCAACATCACAACCAAGTTCCTCTCTTATGCCTCCATCTCTCCCACCAATGCTTTCGCCTGCTGTCGTTGATGAAGGCAACACTACCGTGGAGACAGATGCGCTTCCTCTGCCACAAGGTGAAGACGAAGAACAAATGCCCGTTCCGATGGAACTGGAAGATAGCGAGATCAATCCTGCTCCCTCACAGCCGCCGCAGCAGCCTTCTCTGCCGCAAGTTGAAGAAGAACAACAGATGACCATTCCGATGGAAGTGGAAGAGGATGAGATAACTCCCGCCCCCTCACAGCCGCCACAGCAACCTGCTTTCCCGCAGGCTGAACAAGAAGAAGAACAGATGCCAGTTTCCGTGGAAGTTGAAGAGGATGAGATCACTAATGCTCCCTTACACACGCCGAACCAGCAGCCACAGCACCCACAGCAGCAGCTTGCTAAGAATATCATGCACTATGCTGGACGTCCGGATCGAGGACTGTATCCAGTGAAATACGCGTCAAATCCCGTGACAGATGAAGCTTGGAACGATCCAGCCATCCGTGCAAGCGTTCCTGAGTTTGAGACGCTTTACACTGCAGGTCAAAGGCGATGCGTAAGATGCAGCGAGCACACACACACGCTCTCTTCCTGCACGTACCCGGACTGGAAATTGAGAATTCATAGCTGCAAGTACTGCGGATGCGTTTTGCTTGGCAAGGAGACCAATGGAGTGTGCTGTTGAATGAAAAAAATGTCAGGGCGGGGCATCACATTCCACAGAAGGCATAGCAGCGAGTTGGATCGCAGTCGTTATAGCCTGAGAGCCTTTCACAGCTATTTACTCAACGTGAATACCCTCTTGGCGACGACGCAAGCGTTCATGGACATGTTGTATGTGACGGGGGCGCTCCTCCGTTTCTCAGACTTGTTGGAAACGCAGCTCTTGTTCTGCTCATGCAGAACCAGAACAACACGCGCTACAGCTTTCTGTGGAGTACCGGTCCGCCTTCCTTGGATCCATCTCACTATGCGCGTGCCAATCTGCGTGCGTTCATTCAGGAAATCTACTTTTGATACATCACACCCAAGTTGTTTGATCTGATCTAGCTGAAGCCGGACGTGGTGCGTGAAAGTTACCGAGACATGCTTAGCACGCAACAGCATCCACAACAACAACAAAAAAAAGCGGATACTGCCGCGCCGAAGATATCAGTGTGCAAGCAGCGGAGCAAGAAGTAGTCATACGTGGATAAGAAGGAACCTGAAGTGTTACAGTCAGTGCTCCTCATGACGCTGCTGGCCCTGTCCTTGAAGATTTTCTTGGTGGGGGGCCAACCATGATGACAACGCTCGTGGTTGATCCAACTGGTCTGTACCGAGTGTAGTCTCAAGTACCACGCTTAGTAGAATGAACCGTAACAGAAGACCACGCTGCAGTGATTACTGCTGCCGCTACTGGAGCAGGGATGACTGAGAATGCCGCAAACAATGCGCAAGTGCAGTACCGACTTCTAAAACCGGCATCCAAACTTGCAGAGACGGGAACTTTCCCTCTTCTCTGCCCGTACGGTGATCACCACGAACCGTTTGGCATTGGCCTGTTTCTGGATGCAAGAAACTCCACACAGCAGAGTTCAGGTCTCAGCGTCAACGAGTGAAAGCTCCAAAAGCTCACCCGGGCTGAGAACGAGAAGCAACGTCTGTACACAGACCACGTCCTTATAAACCGTGGATCTTTGATATAGATGCAGATGCTTCGCACGCACAAAAACATTGAAGACATGCGACTACGTTTCCTGGAGAGAGAACAACAGGCACGTATTGTACAAGAGCAAAAGATCCAGCAAGCACAACAACAAACAGCTCATGTGTCCCCATCAAAGTTCGCACAAATGGGACGCATATTTCTGCCTGATGACTCGGTCAACTCAGCAGCGTACTGGAAAAACCAGCATATGGATGCACAAGCGATCGTGGCGCGAGGAGTACCGCAATTTCTGTTCATTACAATCACCATGAGCATCTGGCGAGAGGACATCCAGCGCTTTGGGATGGATGCAACTAATCTTGGCGCATGTACGGCACAAAGTAACCACAGTCGACCATTTGATCGACTGGATCTGATTGCGAAGGTGTATAGCCAGTACGCAAGCGAGTACATGAAAGACCTGGAAAATAAATCGGAGCACATGTTTCGAATAAAGTGCCTAGGGGTTGCATCAAAGCTGGAGTTTCAAGAACGCAATGTGCCTCATCACCACATGCTCGTGTGGCTCGAAAAAGGCGTGATTGAAGAATTTGTTGTGATCTACGAGCTGATACGTGCAGAGCTTCCCCTTTCAGGAGAAGAGGACGCGTTGGGTGGCCTCATTCATTCTATGCACAGGCACCGCCACTCCCCCTATTGTCTGAATCGCACTGGGTGGTGCAATTTTAGAGACGACAGCAACATGATGGTGCTAGAGACGTACACTGGAGAAGGCATGAATCGCGTGGTGTAACGCAGAACAATGCAAGAAGACCTCAAGATTGTGCCATACAACCCAAATTTGCCCAAAAAGTACCACTCTCATATCAACGTAGAACGCTCACAAGGAGAGGGCGCAGTGCCTTATCTGATGAAGTACGCGTTTAGGCAGCCCAAAGCTCAGAAGGTGGTGCTAAATGTGAGTGGTGCTAATGAAACAGGCACACAGAACGAGCAGCAACAAGAGCCGCAGGCGCAGAACGACATTCGTGCGTACAAACGAGCGCGTGTGGTGGGCGCTGTCAACGCAGCTTTGAGAATTTTTGAGTCTTGATATGTTCACATCGTACCAAGAGTAGAATGACGGGCCATTCACTTGGAAGGAGAGCGAAAGTTTCTGCTCAGAGGTCCAAATGAAATCCATTCTGCATCGCCACCGTCTACGTTGGAGAGATACTTTGCAAGGCCCGAAGCATATGCGAACCTCTGCTACCATTCTTACTTTAAAAAAGTTCTATTGTATGGCACGCTTCCAACCCGTGTGCGTAATCAATAAGACGGAGACAGCACTCATGTGCCGACAGACGAGTGCGATCCGCCCATGTACGGGGTAGAGCGCACGGAAGACGAGCAGTGTGTCGCAAGCATCTGAGTTTCACCGTCGGACATTGAGATCTTTGCTCTGCGCTTGCTGCTCATGAATCACGGCTCGAGCTCTTATGAAGACACAAGGACTTTGAACGGACAGCAGTATGGAACGTATCGTGAAACTGCGATTGTAAGCGGACTGCTCGGGGACGGATCCGAGTTTGATATTGCATTTCAAGAAGCAGTGCAGATCTACAGCACGCCCTCCAAGCTACGACGCCTGTTTGTAACAATATAGCAACAAAGCGCCGCCCCAGAGAAAATAGCCATCGAAAACTGGGAGGCGCTATGTAGCAAGATACATAAAGAAGATGATCAGCAACGAAAGCAAGAAATATATCGACGTGTGGTGGAGATGTCAGACCTGCACGGTGGACGACTGCTACGCCATCACAGTTTCTTCTCAAAACACCTACAGCAGGATGAGGCAGCATTGACTGAGGCGAATCGAGCTACAAAAACTCGAGACGCGCAAGTGGTGCGGTATTCATCAACTTTGCAGTCAAGGTACGCCAACTCAAAACCTCGCCAAAGACAAGTCATTTACACTGTCAATGCTGCATTGCAACGACGGCAGGCGCTGCAGGAGCGACCCAGCACTCCTGGAAACGTTTTCTTTGTGCAACGATCCGCAGGAACCGGAAAGACATACGTGCTCAACTTCCTTGCGATATCGCTGTGTCGGAAGGAATGCTCCCCCAGATGACTGCTACAAAAGGCATTACAGCAACGTTGTACGAAAGTGGCCGCACTTCATATAGCCTGCTCGAACTGAATGTAGCCGACAAGGACAGTACAAGCAGCACTACAGCCGCTTTGTCAAAGTACGGTCCCCGATCTCAAAGTGCAGAACTGCTACGCGAAATATACCTGCTCGTCTTGGATGAGGCATTCATGCTCTCACAGAGGGTCTTTGAACTCATGGATGCGTTGCTCAAAGATTTTCGCTGCAGTGGAGTGGAAAACCAGCCTCCGTTTGTAGGCTTGACCATCGTGCTATCCAGCGACTACTCCCAGCTGCCTCCAGTGGTGCTGCAGGTGTACATAGACCACAAGCCAATAGAAATGTGAGACGATTGTACACAAATCTTCTCAACGAATTGCCGTGGAAGAATGATCTTTGGACATTGTGCTCGGTTCAAGTGCTGTACCTTACCGAACAAGTACGCTAAGCCGATGATCCGGCATTTGCGTCGCTGTTACGTTCCATTACACGGAACAAAATATCCAACAACGCTCCATTAACATTCAGATCTACCGGTGGCATGCAAACCGCTTACCGATTTCTGTGGAAGTGGCTCACAACACGACGAAAGGAGGATGTGGATTTCAGCAATATGCTCATTGCGTGCGAAAACCAGTTGGTCGACGAACATAATGTGGCAGCACTAGATCTGTTTCCTGGTGAACGCTTCACTCTTCCGTCAGCGACAACTGTGCAACCTGATCGTGGACAGAACCGAGAATCTGACATCGCCAGTGCTATCGTTCCCAAGTTTGCATATCAATATGCGCCTACTGGACTAATGCCTCAGAACTTGGACTTGAAGATCAGTGTGCCACTTATGGTAATTCGGAAAGTGCTTCATCCCACTTTGATCAACGGAAATCTGTTCTTAGTCGTGCTTGTTGAACATTTTACGATGCGTGTGGCCCGATTCGACGACAACCGACAGTTTCTGGAACCAGAGCTCCTAAATCGTATCGAATTCTAGTTTTCTTTCGCAGAAATTCGCATGCTTCTAAGGCAGTTCCCCATTCGTCTCGCGTTTGGAGCTACCGTTCACAAAAGAGTGGAAAAGATCTTGGATGGCTTGGGATGTGCGATCCAAGGTCTTCTGCGCCGGTCAGTTGTATGTAGCATTGTCGCGAGTTCGAAGGAACGACCATGTACTGCTCCTGCATGAACTGCAGCTTAAATTTGCAAATGCGCACACAAATTCATCACATGCCTGTGGCCATCGCCAACCCAGTGGTGCCTGAAGCCATTCAGTTCTGCATCCCTCCACATCCGTAATTATATTTCTTGCCTTCTTCATTCATTCAATAAGACTACTCATTTTCTGTTTTTGCTTTTTCCATCCTCTTTTCTTCTCATTGCCGGTTATCAGTCCTCCACCGCGGCGTGCAGTGTTGCCTGCTGCCGAGAGCCTTTTCCTTTTCTCTATCCATTCTATAATTTTACAAGTTTATCAGGGGATACATGTTGTTTGAACGGAGGCGTTGCACTAATAAACACACCCGCACGCTCCTTAAGCGAGAGCAAAAATCTCTCTTCGCGCAACACCTCCCTTCCATTCAAAGTATTCAGCAGCAGCAGCAGCAAACCTCAAAGCTAACTCGCTGCTGCTGTATGTTGACTGCTGCTGCTGCTTAGTGGCTAGCACTACAACACTGCTACCCATTCCACTGCACAGTGGTTGGCATTGCAGTCATTTTGGCAATGCCAGCCAATTACAATCCATTGCACTCTCCGTCCACAACTGCAGTGCAAGCCACTCAACAATGCGCAGACGCTCAATTGCAACTCGATCCCATATTCATTCTCGGAGCCGCGGTCATTATTAGTTTGCAGGCCGTTTGCGAACGATAGCGAGCAAAAACGGCGTGCAGATCCCTGAAAGTCACCCTCATTTAGCGGCGCGCCGCGCAGCACGCGGCCGAAGGTCGCTTCCACTTGTCACTTTTCTAACAACTAAAGATCTATCGCTCGTGAACAGCACAATGGTGAACTAGAACAGGAGATTCCTGCAAACAGAAGTTGTGCGTGTACACAAACACACATCCGAAGATAGCTTTGAGTTTCATAAAATGTGAAGTCGCACGAAAAAGACTAGTACACAAATACGGCCACACCACTTTACCTAATGTAATGATCCATGATATTGGATTGTTTAATGTGATAAACACCGATGCCATCATGAGGGTGCCGTATGTACTAAAACACTTCATAAAGGCTTAACAATGCCAAATGTAAGTGGTCATGAAATGTCCTTTCGCTGAACACTCCCAAATAGAGGAAGGACAGAAGTCCATCGCCACAGGAGGCGGTTGCGGCTGTTAGTGAGGCTTCTTATCCTGCGAAGAAAAGGCGAAGGAGATGAATGGATAGCGGTAACAGAAGGGTAATGAAGTTCGTAGAGCAACCGTCCTGGTAGGGAAATTGATAAATGTGCTCTCTACTGAAACAACCTAGTCTGTGATAAAGGATGGTAGAGAACGGTGGGTTGTGCATGCCCAATAATGCTGATTAGCTTTTTATAGCACATCCTAGAAGTTAGCAGTCTAGCTATAATAACTACTTAATACCTTTGCCTCGTAATTAGGGGTAAAGAGTTACTCCCCGTAAGATAAAATACTCACACAGACACACTGAGAGCCATAATACGGCAACTGGTTCCAAAGTTGGATCCGCTGATTGTAGGGGAGAAGGATGTATGCCGTAGATACACGGGGCTCTTCAGAAATTGTTTTCAATGAAATTTTTTGACTGGAATTAACGATCGTCTTTCGTCCGGTCTTTGATGCTCGCGAGTCAAAAGAACGTATTCGAAAAGTGCATCAGAGACGACGGAGGAACGGTTCCACTACGATCGCCGCGCAGAAGTCTCAAATTAATCAACTTCGTATCCTCTAAATCCATTGAACAAACCATAGTAGTAGACTCCGTTGCAAAACTTCTGAGGGCCGGTAGGTTAGAAAAAGTGCACCTTGTTTTTGTGCCGAAATGTACGTATTTGTAAAGGGAACAGCTTCCATGTCTCTGGTTTTGGTTAAACTGAGATAAACGACTGTGTTGATTTCCTTCATGAGAGTTTACGTCACCCCAACATCGTATTACCAGTACATACGAATTATAAAAACATGTAGCGTTAAAGAGTAGCGATATATGCTTTAGTACAATCTGACACCGACGGTGATTATCGTGGAATTATCAATGAACATATGGAAAATAAAGAAGTCTTTTCCAACGAAGATGAGAATGCAAACAAATATAAGAATCGATGTAAAGCAAAAAAACCTTGGGAGTTGTGTCTTTTTCTTACTCACCTGAAGCAGACAGGCACTTGCAAAAGTTGCGAACTGAATTTTGGATGACATGCTCTAGGGGTTTCGTTTTGCGTAGTATACAAGCTCTGCCCTATGCCCTGTCATAAGATCTTGGAGAATTGTGAAGGTCCATTCGCTACCAGTAGACCGCTTCGAACTTTAAATTATACATAGGCACTTGGGCGCTCGACTTTGTTCTTCATCACGTCTTCCTCACAGAAGCTCGCCAGAAGATTTGAATTTCAGTCTTCCCGGCGGAAAATATCACCTCGTATAGCGATAGAGGTGGTCAGCTTCTGCACTGATGTATTATGGTAAACCATGAATTGCATTTGATTAAGGGCTACTGCACTATCTATGACGGTTTCATATTGCTGCTATTATTAAAGGGAGAAATGATTCAGTTCACTTACAACGGGCGCAGAGGGCATCAGAACATCTACGCAAGATAAGCACTTCTGTGGCGAACTACGCAAATTGTTCGTCGGGAAAGGGTGAGGTTCGATGCCTCGATATACTGAGAGGTGGTCCTGCCGCGGCTCTAGTACCAAGTCGCTGTTTCCCAATTGCAAACGGTTCGGATGCAGACGGCTACCTACTCTACTGCTGTCTACCCATGCACCTTAGGTGACGGAACCCTGTACCTGTTTTGGGTTCCGTCCAACACTACAGAGCCAGAAATGGCTACATCTTCTTAGACAAAAGATTACATCCGATAGTTTTATTTCAAACGAGCATGGTTAGAGGTCAATTGCTTTTAGCCAGGTGTAAGGACTATTGGAGAGTGCGGACGTAATCCTTAGTCGAGATGTGTCTGAAGCTACCAGAGGCTTCTTTGAAAACTGGAGACAAAATAGATATGAAGAAATTCTCATATGCGAATTAAAATTGCATACGTAGATTCGTAGATGATTATATTCGGCAAAAGTGTTTGCTGAGCTCAGTATTGATTCTGGGCATTGTGTTATAGTATAAGAGAATCTCGTTTCTCGAACAACCTAGCCAGGATGCTATCTGTGCTTTAGCACCATGGGAGACCCGATTTCGGACGACGGAAAAGATTTTTATCGAGATAGCACCAATGTGCATGGAGCATTGTCGTCAAACAATTGGATTCTTCAACCCCCTGTAAAGCGCTTCTTACGTGTTTGTATGAGATTATAGTAGCCATTTCTTAAAAAAAATGTCATCCTATCTTTTGATTATGATGCAATGCTTTTGACTACCAATTTTGGGAGAGTAGTGGCTAAGGACTACTTCATGTGGCAAAATAGTCGGTCACAAATACGCCCCTAGTTGAAAGTGTGACTAGACGTTGGTCCAGATGCAGCTGCTGAAATCAAAGGAGAGATTATTGTTCGCTCTTTGGCTGTTGCCAAGTGACTGGTCTTTTATGTTTGGAAAAGGGAAGGCGGAGGCCAACAAACTATCACCAAGAACTCAGCAAAACTGAGATATTACAGGATGATCCATAAGATACATACTGTTTCCGAGAGTGGTGAGTGGGAATTTCGAAGTGTTGCAGAATATCATACACCCAACAAGATTGATACAGTCGTTGCTCAACAGAGCAACGACGGTATCGATTGCCTCTGGCAATACGGGGTCGGCCAGATATATATTATTGCCCTTCACAGCATAAAATGGCTCAAATTAATCCACCTCTGCCGTGTCTTAGAAAACCCACGAAAGCTGGTGCGTGCAACAGCTATCTCTTGCAATGCACTCCGTTTTGAGTATTATCTGACAGGGAGTGGATCAAGGGATGGACAAGGATGCAGCGCGAGGCCAAATACAAGGATTACGGTGCGGCAGACGAACTCTCAGACCCACAACTCTCCCAGAAAGACACTTATGCCAACATAATCGTAGATTATTGATTAATCTTGAAGGGATAGAAACGAAGATCTCCTCCCGCGCTTTACAAGGAGAGCTGGAACGCAATGCAGCCCATATGGGCGGCTGACGGGAGCCGATTCTCAACTTCAGCCCTTTGAATAGGGCTGTACAGGGCGATGCCTCACCCCGGGAAAGACGACCATCGTACGATCAGGTAAAAGTTGTCAAAGTGAGAGTATTATCTTAACGACATCCCTGACGGTATGCGTTAACTGCGATTCGAGCTTAAAAATTAATCTTCGAACCTCAACTGCGGCGAGATGTAGGACTTTTGCTCTGTGTGCTTGGCGAAGGCTAGCAATCCGCTAACTGCTAGATTGCTTACCTTTTAGCCCTCCAAACCCAGTACCCTTGGAGCATTAAACACACCATGCGTACTAGAATTTTCAGTTCGCTATCCGTACGCTTCCATGATAGTAGTCATTTCAAAGTTCTACAGAGCGCACAAGCTAACTGAACAAATGGTCATAAGAATACATTAAAGGTAAGGACAGTCACTACTCGAAATTTGCGCAGAGGCATCGGTAGTTTGACCAGACAAAGATGCCACACCAGCACAATTGATTGGGATAGGACAGGTCAAGTCTTTACGATTATATGCGTCATTCAGAAACGCATTAGAATGGGGCTTTCCAAAAACCGACACATTGACACTTAAAAGGACATAGACAGGGCTTTGCCAATTTTTGAGGACTGACGTTAGTGAGAAAAGAAATGTAGGCTTATTTCCCCAGTTTACAAATGGCCATACCTCAACCGAAGTTTCATGGCCATTTGTACGGTTTGCAAACCATGGTGTTCCGTTACAGACTTCTCTCTTCGTCAGAACGGAAAAAACTCGCGAAAGGGAAACATCATCTGCAGCGCTGATGATGTCCGGTATCTACTAGACTTAGTGGCGGATATTGAACTCTTAGGTAGAACAATAGTTGTTAGATACAGCACTGTTGGTGTTCATCGTAAAAGCGAGGTTGATGGCGAGAGCGATACTGATATGTGAGGTTGCTGCCTGTATTCATAAAATGGGAGTATTTATTGTGTAACTTACGCAGAAATCAAGATTTTTCGCTTTGTACTGGGGTCGACGTACTCACTCCATACCGAGAAACTTTCAGTGAGTGCGGTTCCATTCTGTAGGAGCTCACTGGCTTCAACTTTGTCATTCTCTCAGAGTGGCTTTTCTTGGAAAGGCCAAATGTGGGGAAACACGATCTAAGATACTGTACCAGTGGGTGAGACAAGTTCGGGAATCGTTTTGTGCTAACCCTTTAACCCAAAATGGAAATCAGAAAATGTAATGCTATAGAAGGGTAGACATGTAGTTCGTCGGTGCTAGGAACAAGCGACATTCTCACGCCGCCAGATTGCCATTAAAATCGCTTGTCTACATTAAATTTAAATTGACTAAAAAATGCGGGCTAATCTTGAAGTCGGCTAGTCATTCCATCAGCCTTAAATACGGGTCTGGATATTTTCACCGATTATCAAGCAGAACACCCTGTCTTGATATGAAGTGAAGAACGAAAGGAGGTCTGCGCTTTTCCGCACTAGTTGATTCATGAATGCCCATGAGCAACACGAGCGGAGCACCTCTTACAATTATGCACTCCAAAAATCTGGCATCAGCGAAGGGTTTGCGTCTGTGGTAACCGATTCAGAACCATCTCAACATCACCTATTCTTGAAAAAGGAGCAGTGTTTGCAACACATTCCAAAAGGCACACCAAACGGAAACCATCTACCGTCTCTGAAAACGCCAGGAGGGATACGGGTACATCTCGGGAGAGAAGCGAGGAATCTGTTTCCGCGGACTTTGGACCGCGGAATATCATCGATATCTTCGGGCGCCATTGCGTTTGGTGAGAGGCTTTGGACGGGAGAATCATCAGGGCTGATAGCAAATCCCAGTGCGGCTTGTGGGAGCGTCATAGTCTGCGCGACGATATAGTAATCACTCACCGCGAACACTTTGAGCACTTTGACCATTTGCTTCATCACGGGCTGCTGGGCAGGACAACTCACCTGCCAGCCATCGTCTGTGACACAGCCATCATCGCTGTTGCAGAAGATCACCGAGACATTAGAAGCATATATCACGCGTCTAAATGAATTGGAACCATATAGCGCGGAGCCAAATGCATTTGCAGGAACCACAAACGACACTAGGGCGAGAGCGAGGAACAGAATAATTAGATTGTTGCGGCGGTTCATGTTGAAAAATATTGAAGTCGGACTTGCTCGCGACAGGCAAGAGTCGTGATGGGAAAGGAGCAGGCCAGCATTTATAGTGCACATTAGGCCTCCTGCAGGCTCCCGAACAAGATCACAACCGCGAGATCTCTGACGGTACACGTATCCTGGTAACTTACATGTATCCCGGTACAATTCGTAACAAGAAATCACCCAAACCTGAAGGCTACTGATTGGCAAACTGACCTCGCGCATTGCTTCTGTAGGGGAAAGGATTGTAAGGATATGTCCATGATGTAACTAACATCATCAATACAGGTGCACCGAGTAATGCCACCCTGAGTCAAATGACTGGGATTGGCACTATTGCAAGTCCTGCACTATTGAAGAAGGGAGCTGAGAACTAAAGACCTCTACAATATCGTAGTGACACGCAGATGAAGCCGTAAGCTAGGTCAAGGTTTTGCTTTGCGTGCAGTAGTGCAAACGTTTCACAGATGTGGTCAAAATCGCGAGAAGATAGCCGTTACTGCTATCGCTTAGCTGCCGTCATAGGTGTGCCATGCACTGAGAGGAGGTGTGCGGCAAGCAGAAAGCTCAGACTGCGCCGCCGGCCGCTTCGTTAGTGTCTATCTTCTAATTATTTGTAAGCCTAATAAAAGGAGAGTAACCCTTCACCAGATGCACTGGGGAGTAGCATTATTCCGACCGAAGCAATTCTCAAGGTGGCATTATTTCGACAGAAGCAATACTCAAGGTGGTATTGCTACTCCGCGGCCTTGTATTGGTTTGCTCCCCCTCTGCAGTATCCTTACCCCTGTTTCGAATGAGCTGGCATGTTTAATATTTTAGGGGTTTCTCCTTGCACTGCATGATGGATGAACGCGCGCAAGTGAACTGACGGCGCAAGTACAAACCGATGTTCTTCGCATTGCTAACATTTGCTTTGGTAACTTCGGAGGGTTCCGTAAAATTTGCCAGAGAATCCCAGAAAAACAGTTGGCGTTTAGGAGCTGACAATAGGGCCAAACTATCTTTGTGTTAGAGTTCTTCAACCAGTCCTGAAAGGCTTTAACGCTTCTGCTTTTCTCCAAACCACTACGAAAGAAACCCGCCCAAACATGGCTAACATTACTGGGATGCTGACAAGACCATAAGGTGGCTCACACTTCGCATCTAGGTGATTGCTGTTGACAGATCGTCTGAGCAGTCGTAAAAGAGTTTCGAAGTTATTGCAGTCTCGGCTTGCCGAGTACAGACATGGTGCCAGGTAACGATGAGGGGTGACAACGCATTGGCGAGAAAGCACGATTCATGCTCAGTTCTGCTTCATTCTGCCTTGAGTACGAGAAACACGTCGGCGTGGAGTCAACAATCAGAAGTGTTGCATTCAGGTGGTCTCCCTTGCATTCAGTGCGTGCCATGATTGACAGCAAGATACTGATGTTTGCTCAGTTATTGTGTACAATAGAATAATTCCTAAAACGAAAGCTGCGGCGTTTATTAGAAACTTTTTAACAGGATGGTTTGGTCTACCCTTCCCTTCGGCTCAATTTGATGGTATGGAGTAATTTGACCGCTTAATTACCCAATCACATTGGACATTATTGCTGAGCAGGATTGTTGTCAATTGGGGGATGTTGCAAGAACGCAAGATTTTGCACTTTTCCAAATTACACCAGTTTGGATCTGTACACGTTGCTGAAAGTACCTCCAAAACACCGAGATATTTGGTTTGTTTGAGAAAAATCAAAAACCGGCCCAAATCAAGCCAGAGGGAAGGGTAGACCCGCTTGGTCGATCCTGAAAACCCACTGCTGTACACTTGATAACATTACTGCAACGCTGCGTGGCAAGGCTATTATCCTGGAGGGGAACCGACGTCCTGCAGCTGTAGCTCAGCCAATCAGGTACCCACCCGTATGTAGCTACACTGGAGATGATGGCACGACAAGTTCTCGGGTTCAAAAGAGAGGCTGATGTTTTTTGGGAATCGTTGGAGAGCCGAGGGTTCGAAGGGCGTGTAGCTAGTGGCGTTGTACAGCCACAAGAAATCCGTAAACGATGCAATGCAACAAATGTTTTTGAGGATAGAAGAGCTGATTGCTGGCGTAGCTTGAAAGTATCGGTAGAGCAGGCATGAAACAAAGCAGCAGCAAGGAGGAAGAGTTAAACGTAGTTGGCATGCGTAAGTTCAACGATGAGGGATCACGCCAGAAACGACGTCGCTGGCCGCCCAGGATGAATGCAAGATTCGCATAATGTTGGAATAGATTACAAATGTTCTTGGTGATGGCAGGTAGAGTACCTTGAGCGACGATCCGTGTTGTGTTGGTTGGCGCTGAATGATGTCAAGGACCGGAGAGGTTGCGAAGGCATATCGCAGACGCACTGAGTTGGTGATTTACCGCAGAGAGAGAAATGAAGTGCTTCAGCGGGGACAGGATATGGGCTGGAAACGGGCACGTACGAGTTCAGGGACTGTGCTGCACGACGCGAAACTTTCACGTTTGCAGTTGGTGAAAAACACAAGGAAAGCAACTGGTACAGTAGCTACCAAAGGGCACGGAAACTTGATGGGAATAAAGGTATATACGTTAAAAAGTCTATATGAGTTGGTGTACCAAGATACGTACGGATTGTAGCTTACAGTCACACGATCATAGTGCAGCGGGAGGTGCAAAAAACTAGGGGTGACCGGAGAGCGATTGGAAACGGATATGATCTAGCCTAGGGAGTGGGGACGGCGACGGAGCTCAAGTGCGGCGACAGGGTGAGCAACACTGTCCAAATGCAGCACCGAAAGGAAAGTATCGACCGTCTCGGAAGACGCCCGGTGGAATTCGATAACATCTTGACAGACGGGCCAAATAGGGATCATCCAGTACGAGGGAATCCGGGATGAAGGGTGGCATTGGGGGCGCGGTTGCGTTGGGCGGAATGGTTTGAACGGGTGAGTTTTCCGGACTGATTGCGAGATCTAGGGACTGCTGAGGGATGGTCATGGAGTTGACGATAATGTAAAAATCGTTGATGGAGAATGACTTGAGAAGTTTCGTGGTTCCTTTTTGCAGCGGTTGGTGGGAGGGACACTTTACCTGCCACCCGTCGTCGGTTCCGCAGCCGTCTTCGGGAGTGCAGTAGATGAGAGAGATGTTGAGCGCTTCTGCGGACGAAGTTTGAAGCAAGAAGAGGAGGAGGGAGAGTAGGGCGATGGGGACGAAGATGCGGGAAGCCATGGTGTACGTTGAGGGTGGAGAGAGCTTCGCGACGAAATGGGGTGAACAGGCGAGTGCGCGGAAGGAGAAGCGCTTTTGTAGGTGGCGTGGGTTGCACCATCGCTGGCGGCATACCTTGGTATTTACACGCATAACGATGGGACGCCGTCCGAAACGGTGCAACGTGGCGATGAGAACAGAACCAGCTGTAAGGAAATGGTGCCAGCATTGTTGCCGTCACGCTGTGCGAACGACGTGCTCCACCATACACGGAACTTCCCCATTGGTAAGGTATAATCGCAATCCTGAACACCTGTACAGTGTACACAGAGATGCGTCGTGTACTCGTGTTCCACGTGGAAGAATGTGCACAGAGATGCATCGTGTGCTCGTTTTGTACTCGGACAGTTGTGCCTGCGTGGGTGAGCGGGGTCACGAGAGAGAGTGGATGCAGTTGTGAGCTCTTCGCTTTGTCGGAGGTGTCGTCAGGAGGAACTTTATTGGAATCGATTGATTGCCTTTTGGGCTCCAGTTGATTCGAGAAGTGAACCGAGGCTTCTGGCTCGCTGGATCTCCACCCGTGCAATTAAGAGGATCCCCTTGTCGGCCAGCCTCATGAGCATCAGATCGTACTGTATCACATGCGGAGGGCGCTTTTACATCTAATATTTCTAAGTTGTAGACAACATCACTGTGGCACCGTGCCATTCGGTTCTATAAAAAGTGCAGCGTCCTTCATTTCAGTGCTCGCCGCTTTCGTGATTTGGCCGGACAGAGGTCGGCCGGTGGTGAGCTTTTTCCTCTTCCTGCTGCTGTAGAAGACTTTCTATATATATTAATGGAACTCCAATCGCCTCGGATTGTCCCGTCGTGATGTGCGTCGTGATGTGCGCTCGTCGCCGTATTTCTACAACCGCTTTGTATTCTCTCCATTTATTTTGTTTCTCGCAAAGTCGGTCACCGTCCACTTTTAGTCGTCTCGTGACGCTCGGACATGCTGTTCGCTCGTCCGACATGTACCGTTACCCTTCGTATGTAGCTAGAGCGTTTATTCTCTGCGCTCCAAGCAACCTTGTTTACAGGCCGCGCAAGCCAACCATATGAGTTACCGTTAAATCAGCAACTGGATTATACAGTTCAAGTGTACAAGATTTTCGTACGACGATAATATCTTATGCGTCAATTTAATCCGCCGACAGTTGACACGCTTCGGTGCGCGATTTGCAAGTGCTGCGGCTGCTCTAGACTATACGGTGCCCCTGTATGAGTGGCGGTTCACTGTCATCAAAGCACAACCGCCCATACCAGCGTCCGGGCCGCTGGCCTGACGATGGACTCAGCTGAACGAGCGCAGACAACATGTTTGCGCGTCGCCACCGCTGCGTCACGACATGCACGCCTTGAGAGGAGTGTGCGTTGCTTGCTCTCGGGCCGTTATGCTTGCAATGCTTGATCTTCTCGTTCCAATCAGTGAGGTTACCCATGCGGCCGGCGCCCACCTACAAATTTCGGTTCTAGTCATCATCCTGCTGTAGCCTTCCGCGGTGCACACCTTGGTGTTCACCCAGTACCTAACCTCCAAGTTTAAAGAGCGGGCGTTCATTGTCCGCCCTACTGCTAGTGCGCTCTCTGTGCGATTACAAACGACAACATGGGGACGCTGCATAGATGCTTCACATTTGCGCTGGTGCTCGTTGTGCATGTGGCATTCGCCCAATTCATTCCTTCCTTCACGGACGTGTCACAAGCAGCAGGCCTTCCAAACAACCCGCGAAAGAAGTACGCATCGCCCGCTGTTGCCGACCTAGATCGAGATGGACATCCGGACCTTCTGTTCTGCAACCACGATAACTACTTTGCCGAACTGTTCTTCAACAATGGAGACGGAACGTTTACCAAATCACGGTGGCAATCGTGGAGAGACAACCACGGAATTGTTCCGGTTCCCGTGTCAATCTACACCAAGAACATGCGCTTCACAATTTCTCCCGGCGGAAACTTTGGGATGAACCCGAGTCGACCGCAAATGTATGAGGTTAGCCCGCATCGTAGTGTGAATAACATCACATTTGCCGTAGATGACGCGGGCGGGAGTGGACGTACGGCTATCTTCCTTGATATGGCTTTCACGCATACCGGATTTCCAGACGTGATTTTCATGAACGCACCGCCTGCAGATGGGGGACGCTCTCACTTTGGATATGAGAATCGGTTTGGACGCTATGAACTTCGTCGTTTAGAAGGGTTTGAAGATGATGACAACTGGTACGGATCGGCCATCGACGTGGACAATGATCGCGTGATGGAGATTGTGACACACTACTACATGTTGACAGCGTATCGAATGGCGGGGCCGTTCAAGTTTGTGGACGCGACGTCGCAGATTTTCCCGGCCGGACTGGGACGGATGGGAGTTGTCGCAGTCGCTGAAATCGATTATGACAACGACGGTGACTTTGATTTGTACGTGGCACGCACAAAATCAAGCGACTTGAAGTGGGTGTATGGCGACACGTTTTACGACTACTTGCTGGAGAATGTGGGCGGGCGCTTCGTGGACGTGACTGCCAAGGCGGGAATTCCGCGAGGAACACTGGCCAGAGGAGTGACTGTGGGCGATTTCAACAATGACGGATGGATGGACGTGTTCGTCACGCAGTATCGTTCGGCGGACATCATGCTACTCAACACGGGTGACGGCACGTTCCGCCGCGTAGACGGGCTTATTTCGCGACCGGACAACGTGAGGGGAGACAACGCGGTGGCGTTTGACTACGACGGGGACGGGCGACTGGATCTGATTTCCAGCCAGGGAGACTATCACACGGAGGGAGTTCCGGGTAACTTCAAGTTGTTCCGCAACGTTATGACGCTGACTTCGAAGCGCAACTACCTGCGCGTGCGGGTGGGCAACGCGCCGGACGGCGTCGCCACGGCGCTGCACGCAGTGGTCACCGTCACCGTGAACAACAACACGCCTAAGATGATACAACGCGTCGGCTCACCCGGCGCCGCCATCTCGCGCTCGTACATAGAGACGCTGCACTTCGGACTGGGGCCGCACTCGAAAGCGGCGGAAGTGTCCGTCAAGTACACCAACGGCTACACCGTCTCCACGTCTAACGTCGCAGCCGCCTCAACCGTTGTGCTCGGCAATGTATTATAATGGGTCCATCCCGAGAACCCAAATCGCAAAATGCCACACCGCAGAACGATTTGGGTGCGACCCCTACCAAATCGCCATCAGACCAAAATTTCCCGCCAGATATACCGTGTCGTCGTCTTGAACAGGTAGCACCTGCAACTACACCTTGGTCAAGTTGACGATGACGATGACATGAGCTTGTACTCGACCGAGTGCGAGACTTTAGCGACGGCATGACTTTTGTAGATACCATCATTTCTGTGCCCTACACATGGAAACTTACCAATTGGAAATAACGTACCAAGTTGGCACTACCAACGGTATCTACCATCGGTAAGAGTTAAAGGGTTAGCGACCGCTAAACGGTACCTGTTCCCTTATTGCGACAAGCTCAGAAAAAGAATTCAGGATCGACCTAATAAAAAAACATCTTTTCGCTCCACCATAATTTAAACTGTATCCTCCCGCCGCTTAATTAACATCGCCGCGACGCGTGGCCCAGCCCCGCAGCCCCGCACTTGGCGCGGCTTACCGCTCGCGAGCCACATCATCTGGCATTCCACCCCCTCCCCTCCTCCCCTCGCTCGGCTCATTCCTCCGATCACATCCGCCTTCTTCAGCTCTCGCGATGTCTCGTCCGCGTCCCCGTCCCCACGTCCGTCCACCCCCCTCGCCGCCGACATGGCTCTTCCCCGTCGATTCTCCCCCCTGTGCATTCTTCTTCTCGCCGTCACACCACTTTCCGCGGCCGCCCAATCCATCAACTACGACGTGCTACTGCCCATCTACGACTCATCGCCGCCCTCCGACAAGTCCTCTCCCAAAATCGCACCGCCGCCCGTCTTCAAGGACCAAACCAAGAACGCTGGCATCTTCACACCCGCGCGTCTCAGAAAGTATGGCAGTCCCGCAATCGCTGATTTAGACCGTGATGGCTTTCCAGATCTGCTCTTCTGTCACCATGACTCCACCCACGCCGACCTCTACTTCAACAATCGCGACGGAACTTTCGTCAAGTCCGACTGGGGAATCTGGAGTGATAACCATGGACTTTCGCCTTTCCCGCTCTCCGCTTGGGTGCGCGGACTCTACTTTACACTCTCCGTCGGCGGCAACTACGGAAATGACCCGCAACATCCTTACATGTTCAGCGTCGACCCTGACACAAGAGACATCACCGATGTGTCCGCTGACTACGGCATCGCGAAGAAGGGCGGTCGTGGAAGAACTGCCATCTTTCTGGACCTCTCCATGAAAAAGCATCCCTATTGGCCAGACGTCATTTTCATGAACGCTGTCGCAGCGTCGGGGCCCACGCAGTTTGCATATGAACATGTGGCCGATACCAAGTTCAAGAAGAGGGCGTTCATAGGCGGTTTTGCAAATGATATCAACTGGTACGCAACCGTCACCGACATTGACAACGATCAAACCATGGAGCTTGTTACCTACTGGCAGCTGAGAATGTGGAAATTAGTCCAACCGTTCAAGTTTAAGGACATCTCGGATTCTGTTTTTCCGCCCGACATGAAACGTGGCGGAGTTGTGGCAGTCGCCGAACTCGATTTTGACAACGATGGCGACCTCGATTTGTACGTTGCTCGAACCAAATCGGGAGACCTTTCTTGGCAACCGGGCTCTCTTTTCGAGGACTACCTTTTGGAGAATCGTGATGGTGTTTATTATGACGTCACTGATCAAGCCAACATCCCGCGTGACACCACGCCCAGAGGCGTCACCGTCGCCGATTTTAACAACGATGGTTGGATTGACATTTATGTCACGCAGTACAAAACTTCCGATACTCTCCTGCTCAACAACGGAGATGGAACTTTTAAAACCATCAAGGGCATTACCAAGTCACGCCCATCAAATACTAGAGGGGATCACGCTGTCGCTGTTGACTATGATCTGGATGGTCGAGTTGACCTTGTCTCTGGACAGGGTGATCAAATAGACCAAGATCTTGGAGGCTCTTTTCGAATCTTTCGAAACGTCATGCCGCTTTCCAAGTCTACTAACTACATTCTCATTCGCGTGGGAAATGCTTGGGACCATTCAAGCACCCCGCTTCACGCCCTTGTCATTGTTAAAGCGGGTGATCTTACCATGAGAAGACGTGTCGGCACTCCGGGAAGCGCCGTTTCACAATCTTATTTGGAAGTTCAGCATTTCGGACTTGGAGATCGTGCCGTTGTGGATGTCATTTATGTCAAATACACTAGCGGTTATGTCGACATGAGATCGGATGTCAAAGCGAATCAACTCTTGTTTATAGGTGTGTTGTGACCCTTGTACATGTCCCCCACTCTCTGTGTTCATAATCTCAATCTTTTGTTCTGGAGTGGACAAATGGAAGGGATAGCTTACCCTCTTATTATCGTAGTGATGCTCAACAATCTTTTTTTTTTGAGTGGCGGATAGGAAGCGCAGCTTCGCTTCCTACGTTTTCTACATTTGTAGTCTTTACCCCACTCTAATATGTTCCTTTCCTTGCACAGAGATCGAATATAAAGTTACCGATACGCATACAGCACTTGGTTGTGAACGGTGAACGGTGATATCACCCTGCGCAACCTTCTTACATACAAGCGTAGCGGGATTTGCCCGAAGCATTGGCAAGCTTCTTTTTGCGTCGTACTGTATCCTATGTTCTCTTAACTAGCATGGGTCTCTACCAAAATTGTGCCGATGAAGGGTTTACCTGTAGAGGACGGATAGATACCCATATGTTCAACAGTTCCCTCACTGCGGATACATATTATCCATTCTCATTCTGAGAACAACCGAAGATTGCAACCCACTGGATTGCAATCTTCGGTTCTTCTCAGAGTTTGATGGATCCCAGTTGTAGTCCTTGGACAGTGCTGATCTAGGCAGTGCGGGTTTCGCGCAACTGTAATATTTTAGAACAAATACTGGGAAGAAGGCATGCCCGTACTTCTGACTGACTGACTACGCCAGAAATTCCCATGACTTTGACTGACTGACTTTCCTTTTGAGAAAAAAGTCAGTCAGGTTGGTCACATTCTAAACCAAAGTCGACTTTGCAGTAAAAAAGCTACAATGCGACGTGAGATGATCTTCAAAAACGCAAACAAAATCCTATCGCTGTCCAACGTTCGTTACGATTTCGTATTTTCTCTCTGCCACGGCGCCGCGTAGATGATTTTGGAGATAAACCATGTTCTACAATCGATAGCGTTCACGACTTTGGTATATATCGCTACTACCAAATATGCCAAAGCGCAAGAAGCCCTCTATTCCACCTTCTACACAGCCGCAAAGAAGCTCGAACGCTTCCAATGCTCCGCCAACGAACGCTAGCATAGTCACAAAAGCCTCTTCTATGCAATTAACAGCTGAAAAGCTTTTGCAAAAATAACGAAAGTCTCAATTGAGTCGAAGATCTACATCTCTTTCGTCAACACCTCAGACTAAAAAGTCTGTTTGGAGCAAAACATGTAGAGCAATGCCTATGTGCATACTCTTTAGTATCTACTCAACCAAAATGTTGGCCTTGTATGGGTTCAGCCGGTCTGAGGCAAAAAAATTAAACTTTGGACTCCAGTCTCGACAAAAACGTTTTCGAACTAACGGCTCAAATGTAAAGAGTTTAAAAACAAACAAGTCATTTTCAACGGCTTTTCTGTGCTTAAATGCTTCAAAATTGGTAGCAATAGGTAGTTGGAAGAGCCCTGTTGGCTCCAACTAATTGACAAGCTGTAGTAAACCCGAGCCCAAACCTCGCTGCGTTTCTTAAAACTAAAAATCCTTCGGGATCTCGAGTGATCTCAACACCGCCCATACTATAATGATTTTTTCATGTAAGGGGTGGTTATAGTTGATTGACAGGAGTTATTTCCCCAAACGATACTGTTTCATACCCCCTTCAGTGCATGGAATTTCCACTTTGGTGCAACGCCTTCCCACCCATTAAAAAATTCAGTAGCAGCACCAGTAGCAAAACGTATAGCTTATTGGCCGCTGCTGCATGCTGCTGCATGTTGACTGCTTGTGATCCCAAGTGGCTGGCAGTACAGTAAATGACTGCACTGCCAACCAATTGGAAGCAGCAGCTGGCTTGCGCGACACATGGCTGGCATGTTGCACTGCGCTAGTGCAGAAGAATGCAAAGGGAACATAAACTGCACTGGTGCAGTGCAAAATGCATCTCTCTTGGTGAAGCTAAACAATATTTTGCATCCGATTGAAGCGTGGCCAATAGTGCATTTTCGTAACCTTTTGCTACTTTGGGCACTGGTTCTGGCCTAGGACAAAGGCCAGGCGAAGCTCATGCACAGGTCGCCACAAGAGCAATTTACTGAGTACCACGGATCGCGGAACCTTCAAGTGCTCCTCTGTGGTATACTGGTCGTTTGACGGCGATCAAAAAGTCTGAGGGTTTTCCGGACCTAATAAAAGCTTGCTAGGCAGGGCATAGGGCCGCCACCGTGTCGCCCTTCTTGGGGCCAAAAAGCACGTTTTGGTGTGTGAGTAAAAGCCGACCAATCCTTTCAACCGGACGTGTGTTAAACATCAAACGGCTCGAAAACCGGCTGTGCATACTCTGCCCATCATAATCCAACAGGATTGTGTCTAGAGTCCCTGTGCTGCGAACAACTGCATCGGCTAAATATACGTCTTGCAGAAATTATTTTTAAATGCTAATGCAACTAGGCCCTGTGGCTGCAAAGCAACAAAATGCAACCAGTTTTTCACTTTCAAATATTTGTTATACTGGAAATTATTCTGAAACTTTGGCAAATGTTCTAGGGGTTAGGAAAATAGAATTCTTTTCCTATTTTTGTAAACTGCTATGGCGCAAAGAGGTCCACGTCCGAACTATGGAGGAGCCAGACCGAGTTCAGGACGTGCCAGAGCGAATTCTGGAGGTGCCAGAGCGAAATCCGGAGGTGCTAGGGCAAATTCTGGAGGTGCCAGGGCAAATTATGCAGGTGCCAGAGACAACTCAGGAGGGGCCAGAGCAAGTTCTGGAGGCTCCAGAGCAAATTCGGGAGGCGCAAGGGTGACCTTAGGCCGTGCAAGGCAAAGAGCTGGACGAACTCGACGATTGCCAGGTCCTTCCGCTCCAGATGAGATGTCGGTAAATGAGAATGGAGTGCATGTGCAAGGGCTCATTTTTCCGGCCGTGGAAGAGGACAAAATTACTCCTGCACCTACGTGTGTCGCTGGGGCAAGTGGTTCCATGCCCACTTCACGACCAACTTCCTCTCCTATGTCTCCATCTCTCTCACCAATATCGGCGCCTGCTGTCAGTGATGAGAGCAACACAACCATGGAGGCAGACGCGCGTTCTCTGCTGCAAGTTGAAGAAGTATAACAGATGCATGTTCCGATGGAAGTGGAAGACTGCGAGATCAATCCTGCTCCCTCAGAGCCACCGCAGTAGCAGCCTTCTCTGCCGCAAGTTGAAGAAGAACAACAGGTCATTCCGATGGAATTGGAAGAGGATGAGATCACTCTGGCCCCTTCACAGTCGCCACAGCAACCTTCTCTGCTACAAGTCCAACAAAAAGAAGAGCAGATGCCAAGTCCCATGGACGTTGGAGAGAATGAGATCACTCTTGCTCCCTTACACCCGCCACAGCAGCAGCTTGATACGACCATCATGCAGTGTGCTGGACGTCCGGATCGAGGACTGTATCACGTGTACTATGCGTGGCATACAGTGGCAGATGAAGCTTGGAATGATCCAGCCATCGCAGCGCGGAGAGGACCGCCTTCTCTGTTCATTACAATCACCATGAACATCTGGCGAGAGGACATCCAGCGCTTTGGGATGGACACCACTAATCGTGGCGCATTTACGTCACAGAGTAACTGCCCTGGACCGTTTGACCGCCCTGATCTAATTGCAAGGGTGTACGAACAGTACGAAAACGACTTCATGAAGGACTTGGAGAAGAACTCAGAGCACATGTTTGGAATGAAGTGCCTCGGGTTTGCATCAAAGATCGAATTTCAAGAGCGCAATGTGCCTCATCACCACATGCGCGTGTGGCTCGAAGGACGCGTGATTGAAGACGTTGATGTGAACGACGATCTGATTCGTGCAGAACTTCCCCTTCCAGGTGAAGACGACGCGTTGCGTGGCCTCAATCGTCCTATGCACAGGCAACACCACTCCCCCTATTGCCAGAATCGCGCTGGGCAGTGCAAGTTGGGATAAGACAGCAACATGATTGTGCCGGAGACTTACATTGAAGAAGGCATGAATGGCGTGGTGTACCGCAGAAGAAGGCAAGAAGGCCTCAAGATTGTGCCATATAACCAAACTCTGACCAAAAATTACCGCTCTCATAGCAACGTAGAATGCACGCAAGGAGGGGACGCAGTGGTTTATCTGATGAAGTACGCGTTTAGGCAGCCCAAAGCTCAGGAGGTGGTGCTAAATGTGAGTGGTTTTAATGAGACAGGCACACAGAACGAGCAGCAACAAGAGCCGCAGGTGCAGAACGACATTCGTGCATACATGCGAGCGCGTATGGTGGGCGCCGTCGACGTAGCTTTGAGAATTTTCGAGTTTTGACATGTGTACATCGTACCAAAAGTAGAGCGCTGGGCCATTTACTTGGAAGGAGAGCGAGCGTTTCTGCTCAGAGGTCCAAATCAAATACATTCCGCATCGCAGCCTTCTACGTTGGAGAGATACTTTGTAAGGCCCGAAGCATATGCAAACCTCGACTACCTTTCGTACTTTGAAAAAGTTCGATTGTATCGCACGCTTCCAGCCCGCGTTCTCAACCAATATGACGGAGAAAGCACTCAGGTGCCCACAGACGACTGCGATCCGCCCATGTAGGTGGTAGAGCGCACGGAAGACGAGCAGTGCGTCGCAAGGATCAGAGGTGTTTCACCGTCCGACATTGAGCTATTTGCTCTGCGCTCGCTGCTCATGAATCACGGCTCAAGCTCTTATGAAGACGCAAGGACTTTCAACGAACAGCAGTATGAAGCTTATCGTGAAACCGCGATTGCATGCACACTGCTAGTAGACGGATCCGAGTTCGATATTGCATTTCAAGAAGCAGTGGAGATCTACAGCACACCCTCCGAGCTACAACGTCTGGTTGTCACACTATACCAACGAAGCACAGACCCAGAAAAAATCTCTGTCGCAAACTGGGAGGCAGTATGTAGCGACATACATACAAAAGATGAGCAGCAACGAAAGCAAGAAATGTATCGACGTGTGGTGGAGATGTCAGACCTGCACGGAGGACGACTGCTACGAGATCAAAGTTTCTTCTCACAACAACTACAGCAGGTTGAGGCAGCATTGACTGAGGCGAGTCGAGCTACAACAACTTTAGACGCGCGAGTGGTACGAAGTGCGTCAACTTTGCATTCAAGGTACGCCACCTTAAAACCTCGCCAAATACAAGTCATTGACACCGCCATTGCCCTGTAGCAACAACGGCAGGCGCTGCAGGAGCGAACAAGCACTCCTGGAAACGTGTTCTTTGTGCAAGGATCCGCAGGAACCAGAAAGACATACGTGCTCAACCTTCCTCGTGATATCGTTGAGTCGGAAGGAATGATCGCCAAAATGACTGCTACAACAGGCATTGCAGCATCGTTGTACGAAGGTGGCCACACTTTATATAGCCTGCTCGTACTGGGTGTAGCTGACAAGGACAGTACAAGTAGCACTACAGCCACTTTGTCAAAGTAAGGTCCCCCATCTCAACGTGCAGAACTCCTACGCAAAATACAACTGCTCGTTTTGGATGAGGCGTCCATGCTCTCACAGAGGGTCTTTGAACTCATGGATGCGTTTCTAAAAGATCTTCGCTGCAGTGGAATGGAAAACCCGCCTCCGATTGTGGGCTTGACCATCGTGCTATCCATCGACTACTCCCACCTGCTTACAGTGGTGCCGCAGGTATACATGGAGGTCGAGCCAAGTGGAAATGTGAGACGGATGTACACAAGTATTCTCAACGAATTGCCGTGGAAGAGTGATCTGTGGACATTGTGCTCGGTTCAAGTGCTGTATCTTACCGCACAGGTACGCCAAGCCGATGATCCGGCTTTTGCGTCGCTGTTACGTTCCATTGCACGCAACACAATATCCAAAAACGCTCCACTAGCACTCAGATCTACCAGTTGCATGCAAACCGCTTACCAATTCCTGTGGAAGTGGCTCATAACACGACGCAAGGAGGATGTGGATCTCAGCAAAAATGCTGATTGCGTCCACAAACCAAGTGGTCGACGAACATAATGCGGCAGCGCTCGATCTGTTTCCTAGTGAGCGCTTCACTCTTCGGTCAGCGACAACCGTGCAACCTGATCGTGGACAGAACCCAGAGCCGAACGTCAGCAATACTTTTGTTCTCGACTTTGAATATCAGTATACACCTACTGGAGTACCACCTCATACCTTGGACTTGAAGCTTGGTGTGCCAGTTATGGTAATTATGAACGTGCTGCATCCTGCTGTAGTCAATTGAAAGCTGTTCGCAGTCGTGCGTGTCGATCATTTTACGATGCAGGCGACTCGATTCGACAAGAACGGACAGGTGCTGGAACGACAGCTCCTGTATCATATCGACTTCGAGTTTTCTTTCCCAGACCTTCGCATGATTCGAAGGCAGTTCCCCATTCGTCTCGCGTTGGCAGCTAACGTTCATAAAGGACAAGGAAAGACCTTGGATGGCTTGGGTTGTGGATGTGCGATCCAACTTCTTCTGCGCCGGTCAGTTGTACGCCGCATTGTCGCGCGTTCGAAGGAACGCCCATGTGCTGATGTAAGCTGTGGGTCATGCAGGAGCAGCAGCTCCTGCATGACCCACAGCTTACATCCGCGAATGCGCACACAGCTGATCCCATGCCTGTGGCCATCGCTAACCCAGTGCTGCCTGAAGCCATTCAGTTCTGCATCCCTCCACACCCGTAATCATACTTCTTGCGTTCTTCATTCATTGAGTTAAACTACTTGCTTTACTGCTTTTGCTTTCTTCACCGTTTCATCTTCCCACCGTTTTTTATCACTCCTCCACCGTGTCGTGCAGCGCCGCCCGCCGCCGAAGGCCGCTTCTTCCTGTCTCTTCACTATAGTGATCTACAAGTAAAGAGGGAAGTGTTGCTGATTGATGGGAAGCATTTCCAAAAAACTCCCCTTGCACCCTCTCTTCAGCCCAGGTGAAAAGGGCGTTTCGCGCAACCCCTCCCTTCCATTCAGAAACTTCAGCAGCAGCAGCATAGCTCAAAGCTAATTGGATGCTGCTGTATGTTGACTGCTGCTCCTGTTCGGTGGCTGTCACTATAACACTACTACCCATCCCACTGCAGAGTGGTTGGCACTGCAGGCATTTTGGCAGTGCCAGCCCTTTACAATCCACTGTACTATTCATCCACAACTGCAGTGCCCGCCACTCAACAACGCACGGGCGCCCAATTTCAACTCTATTTCATAGTCACTCTTGTCGTCGCCGCCCTCATTGGTTTGCAGGCCGTTTTTATTCGGATTGAGGTTACATCGTCCTTCTTTAGCTGACTTGTAAATACTCCACGCTTTCACTATGCACATTGCCAAAAGTGAGCAACTAACCCTGAAAGACCTTTCCTTAACTTCTATTCTCTTCTCAAGTTTGAGGTCATCTTGGCGGCACCGACTGTGACAATCAATCATCGAACAGCACTCATAGTACTCTTTGCATACTTCTGGAATAGGTGTTTAAATCTCCACAATCTTGGTGACGTTGTTAACTTTCCTCCAACGTTCTGTTAAGATTGTATTAGCCATATTGTGGTTCCATAAGTAGATATAAAGCACCTTCGATCTCTGCCTACCCATACAACTGCCATGAGATTGTTAACTGAATTTTCCTTCAATAAAAGCGTGACGTGCTCTCCCCTTTGAACAAGTGTCAATTCTGACAAATTTTTCACAGGAAATTCTCTAGTAGCAGTTTTCACAACCCCGGATAAATCTTAACCTCTTTTGAAATAGAGAAGTCGCAGTTTGGACAGACGCAAAAAACTAATCGGGGCAAACAACCCTTTCAGTTCCAAATCAAGGCTAAAACATTCGCAGAAGAACCGCAGTTCCATGCCGATTGTTCTCAGAGAACCAAGATTTTGAGTTGTTTTCTGAACGCATATTCAGTTCAATTCTCATCATAATACCACTTTTTCCGCAACAAACGGATTTTATCTAACATCCATTTTCGGGTTTGCAATCCAGTGCTGTGTAATGAGAGAGGACAACGTCAACCCAGTCCCCACCAAGCCGTTACCAACGTGACGTGCTTTCGTCAAAACATAGAGAGTGAGACGGAGTGACGAATGTTTGGCGATGGTCATTAATTACTTTCACAAAATCCGTGACGATATTCCAACTAGCAACTCCACCATCGTCACGCTTTCCATCTCTGCTAAAGACAGTGTAGCTTCTAATAGTCTCAAATCTGTTCCTGGCCATATTTTTTCTAAGGTTTGGTGTTGCTAAATACCGATACTGATACTTTTGACTCCACAAGTCACGCCTGTCTGAGAACTATAATAGAGTCATCAAAACGAGAATGCCAAAAAATTTAGAATCTCTCTTCCACTAGTCTTCGAAGAACCTTTGCGGCAAAGAATATCATTAGTTCTATCCACAATCACTTTCAGATAAGTGTTTGGAAACATCCACATAACCCAGTCAAATGGCGTGAGATTATTCGGAGCGAGACGGGCGGTGATGAAAACTCCAGCTGGGCCAAGGACTCTCCATTTTCGCAATTGCACAAATCCATTTAATGGCGTCAAAACATCAGAAATCATCCACTTTAGGCCATGGACTTCCACTGATTCGTCGCCTGCCTCTTGAGCGTCTGTGAAATATACGTTCTGCAAAGGCATAGCAGCGTTACTTTCTGTCACGATGGAATCGCCATTGCTTGGTTCGTCGGCAGCGTTGTCGTCATTACAAATGCTAGTGCTGCTTCCCAGAATTTCGGTTTGGTTCTCTCTGTCGTCAACACAATTGCCCTATTTAACGTTGCAGAGATGCAAAGTACAGTGTTTGGTTTGGCCCGAAAACTTAAAAACACAAGTGATGATTGACCGATTTCGGTTGTTTACCTTGACAGTCTCCACATTTGTTTGTAATAGTACCATTGATCATAGTGGTCTTCTAAAGAGATCCGAAAAAACGTCTGCAGTTAGGAACTAAGGTCACACGTCGAGCTCGCGTGTGGAGACGGCTGCCGATCTTACAGCGCATATCAGATACAGATGTCATTTTGATGGTTTTCTGGAAGTTGACGACGTTGAGGTTGTTGAATGTAAACTTGATGAGAGTATGGACTGGCACTTGAGCTCTGACGGAGTAAACCAGACTTCGAACTACGTAATGTACTGTAGTAGAATACTACGTCCTTTGGCCAACTGGGGTAGTAGTATACCAGGGGGTAGTAGCGGCAGAGAGCCAGCCACTGCCGTGACAATCCACTGGTTCTACTAGTGATGCGGGCACCAACTGGCAGCGAGGCGCAATGGGCGGGCGCTATTTTAAGTCCCTACAGGTGGGGAGAATGATAGCGATGGCTTGGAGCCCTTTGGCGTCCTACTGGTAGCAGATGGCAGCAAGAAGACGGCCATGGTGCTTGCCTTTACTCTTCGGATGTCGGCGGCACTCGAGCCAAGTTATCTAGCTGGCGAGGCGCTCTCACCTCCGGAAATATCCTAGAAAAGTAAATAAAATTAGCTACATAGTCAACCCTAAGGCCACAATGACCTGGCACTTGCATTGTCCCCTGGCGTCCCCCGCAACGGCACCCAGCTCGTCCACACGGCCTATTTAGGCCCGCAATGGTCTGAACTCTGCCTGCCCAACCACGTGGCTACCTCAGTACCCCGCCTACCCGATGGTCATTCTCCTACATGGACTAAAATTCTTAACAGAATAACCTTGGTTACAAAATTTGTGAGGCAATCAATTTTGGCCTCATATGAGGCCATTGGTCGAATAGAAACTAAGCGAGGTGGATCATAAATGATTCAATACCGACATGGCATCGGTTCAACTCAGGTATGAGTGGACCCTCGGAAATATTGGGTGAGATTCGATATGAATTTTAATTGGTATTTTTGGAACTTTCGTTTGTGATTTCTGTGGTATCTGGGACAGATGGACACGTAACAAGCGTACGGATATTATAAATGGTTGGAATGATTCACACGTGTCGTGGTGCGCCGTGGCCGGCAGTGCTGCCAAGTGACACAAGAATGTGGACCACAAGTGTGGCACACTACAGTAGTAGTAATTTAAGTTTATTGTGACCCAATTGTACTTAAAGGAGGACAGCCTTTCAGTTTCACCCTGAAGTAAAGCTAAGCTGTGACTCAGCTCTGAATTTATCGCTTGTGCGAAGTGACCAACTCCTGCTGGTGTTTCACTTCGTTCGGTATCGTTATACTCACCCCTACAGTATCACCAAAGACCGCTGATCTGTCTTGCCCCGTGACTTCGCCCAGTGTTCACCGTTTTTACCGTTTTGCTTACTTTCTATTGTGGGAACAGATAGCCATTCAACTCAGTATTGAGTTTTGCCGTGCTGGCGGAACAAGCAACACCCCCCACCCTCGGGTCTCTTTGGGCTTTCAGCACGAACTTCCCTTTTGCACCATCCCGGTTGGTTTCGCCCCTTCTTCCCCTTTTCTCTTTCTGAATTTTCCGTGGACCGGAACACTGCTCACATGGACCTTTGCAAGAAGTTGACCAGCTGGTAACCCGATTCTCGGTATCACCTCCTTCCGTATATCCGGAAGCCACCTAGTTTTTTTTACCCGAACACCGTGTGGTACGGAGGGCCCTGTCGCTGCGCCTACCTCACAAGAGAGCAAGGCTGCAAACAATTTGGAGGGATTTCCCGCCTAGGGATATTGGTCCACACACACGCTGAAAGTATTACGAACAATAGTCGAAAAGTTCATTTCAAGTGCACCGCTTGTGACTGCTTTGATTTTATTAACAAGAACAGGTCGACTGCAAATAAAATAACTCATTATATTAATCATCACCAGCTTCTGTGTGAAAGCATTCAAAACCTTAACATTCTTTAACTACCTGCAGACAAACTCGAACGTGTCAGTTAGAAGGAGAGAAACACATGCACCAGAAGAGAAATACAACACCCATTTCTTCATTTTTCCAGACCCGTGCTGGACATCCACTTCCTACAGCGTCTAGGGTGTGTCATTGGATGCCAAACGTATGTAGGCCGCTTGATCAGTTATGTTTGCTTGTGTAACGGAATCTACTCTATCTCGAATCGGATGACCAGTACGGAAAGAATTAGTGGATGTGTGTGTGGGTCGGCTTCACCTTGCAAGCAAAACATCCATTACTAGACCCCTTTTTAATACGGATTATGCTGTCTTTTCAGTACTTCAAAAGTCTGTTATCGAAGTCAGAACAGGATGTCTCACTGCCGATGGCGAGAGTGCAGAGCTTGGCGCCCGAACTCTAGGTATAACGTGGCACATTGTCGAATAGACATGGACTCTGAAGAGCGTTCCATTTCCAACCTTGAATATCGGATACACATCAAAGAACGGAGAACAATTACGGGCCATCGCTAAGAAGGTTATCAATCAAAGCAGTATTGTTGGGGGCGATGATATTCATGTATTTGCTGCTACAGGTGGTAACGAACCCGGAACTGCATTGGCTGTGGATTTACTAACTATCTCGGTTCGGTAGGTTGCGTTGTTCATACGCTCTCACTTGCTATGAAAGATGTCTTTGAAAATGGAACACCCTTGAAACAGTGTATGGCCCACGTAGAAAAATTTACCTTTTACTTTAATCATTATCCAAAATTTTCACAAATGTTAACTCAGAAAAAATTCGAGGAAGGAGTGACGAACGACCGCATCCAAAACCTGAAGCACTACATTCCGACAAGATGGTACTCGAGGCTGAGTGCAATGCTGGCATAGTTGAAAAGAATAGATACTATCCGTGCTGTCACTGAAAACTTACAAATCGGACATGATGAACTCGCGCATCTTAATATTGAACAAAGAAAGACAATGGCCAAATTCATTCTTGTTTTTGCTGAGTTCTGCAGAGTGGCACGCCAATTAGCGGCCGATCGTATAAGAACACTATGTCGTGCTCCACGTTTATTCCATGAGTTTTGTGAGACTGTTCTTATAATGGCGGGGAATATGGACGTTGACTCTGGTGCTGATGATAACGCCTCTCTCTTTGAACATGGTTTGGATAGTGTGCGTGACCATAGAAGACCAAAAGCTCTCCCCTGTTCACCAAATAATGCATATGCCCATAATGAACGTGACGCAGCACGACAGTGCACCCTTCTTAATCATCATGCAAAAACATTGGCGATATGTTTAGCAAACTGAATCAAAGCAAGACTGGGTCATATCTGGCAGCGTGTCAGGTCCAATGCAGCTGGATGGATTCCTGTTTCCAAATAAACGACAGATTTCGTCTCAAAAGGCACGAGCTACACTCCATCTCATGACATAAGGGAGCCTACAAGAGTTCTTTTGTTTCACATCGCTGCTATTTTAGATGTGAACGAATGTGTTCTGGACTTATTGGATTGTACAGAAAGTTAGATAGAAGAATAAAAAGAAGTTCTCAGAAATGCGATCGTGCGTGAGGCAGGAGAGCTCGACAGTTCTCTGAGATTTCATGCTAATGATTTAAATGCAGTGTTTAATATTCTTCAGCGAGAGATGTACTCTACTCTGCAGGAACATTGAAGGAAAACCCTTAGTTTTGCGTTGGTGTTTTGGAAGTATGCCAACGAAAGAACCAAGTTGATCAGTCCTAAGCCTTTTAATCAAATTGCAAAGGCCGCACTTTCTGCACAAGCATCTTCAGATTCAGCTGAAAGTTTATTTAACGACCTTGGTCGTAACAAAGGGTCTCAACGACAATCGCTTTTGTCTGGAATGTTGGACATGACTCAAGTTATAAGAGCTTATGTAATTTCTGATATTGAAGCTTTGCACAGGCCACAACACACTCTTTTGCATCCTCAAGGAGCCACATTTTGTAGAGCAATATGTGAAGTAACCCAAAGGATTGCAAATGGGTGGTGCACTTTGGGCGACTTGCCTCAGTATCTTGTGATAAAGATTATGACTACGAGAATGACTAAATCTGACTGACTTTTCCAAAACTCTATGATTAATGACTACAAAGTTAGGGACTAAATTCAGTCATAAATACGCCTCTGGTAGAAGGGTAACTGATTTATTTAAAACCGCGGATAAGATAATAGATAAAAACGCGTTCTGGTAGCTCAATCGGTTCCCATATATTCATTTCGGCTATCTCGTTGTATCCTTGTTTCATTCTTTGTTCTGCGGATTACCACGACACTCTGCCTCTACTTCGAGATGTATCTTTGGCAAAATAAATTAGACTTACTAAACCTTAAGCTCTCTACATAAATTATGTTTTGGACATGGACTACTGCGAAGTTGTCTATTGTTCCCGATTTTGAGGTCTGTTGTTGGGCTACTTCGCGTAAGAGACACTCTTCTTTTTTACGAAGGTAGACTTGGAAATCGTTCTACTATTTGTTTCTAATATTCGCCAGGCCAATATGTTTTCCGTTCGAAGTTTTTGTGGTACTAAGAGCGTCTCCACCGGGGAGCGGTTTCCATCCAAAAATGGAGGACGTGTAAACCTTGTATTGGCTGCCTCAATCGCTCTTCATCGAGTCCAAAATCGACATTAAACTAGTGTCGTTGGACTTGAGTTCATCGCATCCGACCACAGATTCAAATGCTGGTCTAACTAAAAAGAAAATATGAACTCATTTCTTTTTCTCTTCAAAGAAGCAACCTTTCGCGGAACGCATTGAAAGAGAACCACGCGAACAGTATGCGGAAACTCGTAAGACTATGGAACCTTTTAAATCAGTCTAAACACTGACAGCATGTTGGAGCGGGCCGGACAGTGTGGTATAAATAGAGAGTAGAATCTACATGTGACTCTAGGCAGTTTGAATTTTTTTGGCGGGAATCTTTCCCGCGATTCCTTGAATGCGAAAACCTTTCCGCCATTGCCTGAACGCGTGAACATGGAATCCATTGGAGTGGAAACAGCTTTTTTCGATCCAAATTGCTCTGATTTGGATTCGAAAACGCAGGGGTCCAATCCAAGAACTGAAGTTCGGATTCGACAGCTGCTTTGGAGAGCATGGGTGGAGATGTAGCGGAATTCAATTTACGTATGTTGGATTGAATTCTCAATTTGCACCCTCTGGTGGAGACGCTCTAATTGTACTGTTGTGCATGGGCTTCTCAAAGGTGTGAGAAATTCGTATTAGCGCCCTGTAGGGGGCCTCTTTCACAAGTACAGTGCACGAAACGCCGTTAAGCACACCCAGACACAAGCTTCTATTGCAGGGATCGGCATGCTTTTGTGGTATACCGATGTGGTGCACGCTGCAATTTGGTTAGTTAATCACATCCGTAGACTTTTTTTCTCATAGATAAGAACAACAGCTGTGCTATCAATAAAACACCGTCCGAAACTTCTTTAAACCCACGAAATACTATATGACATATTTCACAAAAATGGTGGAACTTTCTGCCAATTCAAACTTCTTGCCTAACACTAATTAGTATTAGTGATAGCAAACACTGCGTTGCTTGTCTATCCCAACCAAAGACCGTACATATGGCGAGAGGAAAGTACTTGTCTCAATTTGAGAAAGGACAGATATTCGCACTCCGCCATAAAGGACTCTCTTTACGCCGAATTGCAGAGCATGTACAACACTCCGTCGGGGCTGTACGAAGCTTCTTAAGCCCAAAAGAGAAGCCGCATCAGCCCACTATTGCCAAGAAGTCTCGAAAACTATCCCCACAGCAACATCGCGCTTTGCTACGGGAGGCACGCAAGGGCAACTCGAGTGCATCAGATTTGAAAAGGGACATCAATCTGAGTGTATCTGTTCGCCGAGTGCAGCAGCTACTCAAAGAAGACGAAACCCTTAAATATTCCAAAATGATGCAGGGCCCAAAAATGACCGAAGATCATAAGATATCACGAGTACAATGGGCACGACGCAACATATGTGAAGGGTTTTTTTGGAATAAAGTTGTGTTCTCAGATGATAAGACGTTTAACCTTGACGGTTTAGATGGTCTTACATATTACTGTCATAATTTGAGAACAAAGCCGCAAATTCTATCCTCCCAAGTTGTAGGCGGTAACTAAATCATGGTTTGGAGTGCAAAATCATTTTATGGCGTCAGTGACTTATTATTTTTATCGGGCACTCAGGATTTCAAGAAGCACTGCAATACCCTAGAGCTTGGACTACTTACTTGGGCTGCCGAAATATTTGGACCTATGTCAACTTGGGTGTTTTAACAGGACGGTTCATCTGTTCATCATTCTGCTTTCACAAAGAACTGGCTACTTCAACATCAGTTTCGGCTTTTATCCTCGCCTACTAAGTTCCCAGACGTTAATATAATTGAGAATGTCTGGTGGTTAATGGATAGGAAGGTTTACGCAAATAGTAAGCCGTTCCACAATGTCGAGGATCTTAAGGACTCTATTCTAAATGTGTGGCGCAGTCTCACTGCAGACTACATCCGGAAACTGTATCGATCTATTTCTAGACGCTTGTTACCTGTGATGGACAAACGTGGTGGTGCTACAAAGTACTAGAGCAATAAAGGCGTGCACTTTTGTTACATGTGTCATAACTTATTTTGCGTGCTTAAACCTATTTCGCTGTATGATTTTAGTTTGTACTCCGTATGAAACGGAACTGCGTCAAACACATACCAATGTCGTGTTGGGCACCCGTTTTGCCCTTATGCAAGCATGACTAGTGTCATGTTTGCACCTTTGAAACGCCTTTATGGGCAGTCGGGTGGGTGTGCTTAAAGGTGTTTCGCCCAGTACATATAATAGGCACAGGTATCTGCCGGGAGTCCGTCTAAGGCTCCAAAGGGATTTGGCTCTACTTATATAAGGATAATACGCCACCTTTGGCATACTAGAATCTGTCAATGGAGGTTTTGCCAGCTGAAAGGTGTACGTCAATCCTCTTTCCTCCATGACGAGTACGGGTTTTACAACCTTGCAATACTGCACAAGCTACCCCTGTATGTGGAGCATATGAAGAAAAGCCCTTAGACGTTACGTAATTCCTGCCCAGATCCAACAGGAGGAGGTTCAGGGACGCCTCGCAAGTATGTTACTCCCCGCTTTCATGACGAAGAGTCATTGCAGCGTGCTGTATAACTCTCCCGGGGATTGTGAGAAAACGGCACGCTGCAATTCAACGTGTTCCCCATGAACGTTTACAGAGCTAAGACAGTCCCAAGGAATGATGCTGCAGCATCTATGTGCTCCTCCTGTATCTCGCAGAATCGTACAATGGCAACGTCAAGGAGGTATCCCTTATCCACATAAAAGACATTGGAGCTGCATTTGCGCGGCTACACCTAAAGGCATGTATCTGGACATCCCTGGGGACCCAGCCTTGGGGATTGAAGAGTTTTGCGCTGTGTTTAAGCAAATTAACGTGCAAAAAAAATTGCAGACTTTCTCCCGTTCTCATGTCATATAACGCTATGTAGAGAGGTTGGCTTCGGACCGTAACAATTTGCTCTCAAATTCGCGACCTGTGCATAATGCAATTCCGAGAAGCATGCAAAGTTTGGGAACCTAGTCATCTTCCTTCGTCGCGAAGCACACTTCCCAGAGCCTACCCTTCATATGTTCTTATTATAAACAATCAGCTGAATCTAAATCGTCTAAAAACTCTGCACCATAGCAAGAAAGCAGTTACACTATCTATTTGACTGTATCCTGGTTCTTCAAAGGAAAAGAGATTAAAGACATCCTTGTGCAAGGTCACAAAAGTCCGCGATATGTACCCAGAAATGGCTTTATCCCACGATTCGCAGCTGTAGTATAATCGAATTTTCGTTCATCGACCACAAGGTGCAAGGGTTAAGGGTTGCAAGGGTCCCCTTCGTAACTGCTAACCATTAGCCTACTGTTTGGCCGATGCACCACCTGACACTACCATACCCAAAACGATGATGTCCTGGGATAAGATCATCGTATTTCTACATTTCCCCAGGCACTTGCACATAACTACCCGTGATATACCACCATGGCTACAACCAAGAAGAACTAGACGTAGCTTCGTGAAACTCTTCACTTTTCCGATATGGGCGATCAAAATCAGCACCTAGATTACCTTCTCGATCCGATTGTGACCAAAATCATCAACTCTTCAGAGCCGGCTCTCGTCAAATTTGACGCTATACGCCAAACAGTTAAGCCATTGTTACCTAATTCTCTCTTTCCAAGCTTCGATTACGTGGATTCGGAAGTTGCAGATATTCTCGATGCCGTCTCAATCGTTCTCCTTCTCTGGAACGTCTCGTCAATTGTGAGTAGGCTCATATTTCTCCCATTTCGCAATTCGTCAAAATCGCTCGCCATAAAGTATGTCTTTGATAATCTCGTATCCGTTAACATCTGTGCCGTACTACATATGAGAGCAAATCAACATCATTCGATTCAGTCAAGACGCCGGTTCCTCAACTGGGGTTTTAAACTTATCGCTTTGCTATCATTCATCACTGTGGTGCTTTTCGAAGTTCTCTTGATATTTAGCCAGACGCTGATATCCAAAGAACTTGGTCTGGAATCTAGTGGTCTTCGATCTTTGACTTGGGATGTGCCAACCGATGGCTATATGCGAATTTCCATACCCGGATGTGTATCAATCTCGGAGTCACCAGACAACTCAGTGAGCGTTCCTCTGTTTCTTTGTGAATATCTTGGTCTACCACCAAACTCAACGTTTTACACTGACTCTGGGATCTCGAACAGCACTCCTTACATCGAGTTTCAGGTTCAGATCCTTGAGGACACTGTATTCCACATTGCGAAACGATCCCGAAACAAAAACAGAAATCCGGTTTTCCTAGAATACTCCTTCAACTATACAATCGAACTGCACAACGTGTTAACATCTGAAGTGATTTTGGCAAATCTTACTCGCCTTGGCTTTCAGATGACTGAAGCAAAACGAAATTATCTTCAATCGGCGTTACATGACTTCTGTGAATGCACAGTAACTTACGAACCAACCAATTTCACATTCTTAATGAAGTTCAGTCCATCTATGCCTCACTTTGAGTTTATTGATGCGAATTCACGGCTGATTTTCCACGCAATGATTCAGCTTTCTGGACGTGATTTACAGAAGCAGGACTTTCTCTATGTGGACATCTCCAATAGCAATGATTCGGGATGGTCACACGTATTGTCCAACAACTTCGTCCGAGGGAGAGTTAAAAGGGTTAGTGGTTTCATTCTATGGATTTTTGCGGTCTTCTTTATTGTTCTTAACGTTGCCCTTCAGTTTCTTACTCGGGATCTGGAAGAAGTACGAGACAATGCGGTGCGATCTGTTCTTGAAATCCCTAGTGACTGTGATATTCTATCTTCGAAGAATGTTAGAGCAAGACTTGTCAACGAAAGAGTGATGGTGGAAAGTAATCCTGATAATGGCATTGGGAATGACGCACGTTTATCTGTCCTTCGCCTCCGTCGGCGAGATTGACCCCATAAACACTCAAATGATTCATATTCCACTATGGTGTCAGTCTTATTTCCGTACCTTGTATGTACCGAAAGGTATATTTATTGGAATTCCACAGAACTCCGAACATGGGATATAATAAGTCATTTCAGCTTATTCTTAAAAGAGTGCAGCCCTTTGGAACAAAGCTTATACTTTTATGATACTATATGGATCTCTGGGTGTTTAACAACATTGGACTCTGTGTGTGTGTCACCCTATATCGGTTTACATGTTTATCGGGACCTGATTCCCTGATTCGATCGGGGTACTTGTCAAACCTAGAAACTCTGCAATTGCTGTATCCTTAGCGAAGTTAAGGTCTTCACTGCAGATTGACACTACGACGTGTAACAGTACCAGAACAATTGCAGTTATCCATAGCGCACTGCCGGGGATTCTCTGCTTCGTGTATCTTGCATATGTGTTCAAAATATCGTCTATCGGGGTCGAAGAATCGGAAAAAATGTACCGAAAGTCTTTGGATGTGTATGTTCGAGAGTCAAGTTCTAATGTGCTCAAGAACAATGCATACAGTGTTTCCTCCACGTCTCTTGATTCCACGCAGTTCGTCAAATGATATGATGACACATTCTCGACCGACAAATGAGTAAGATCCTTAGAGCAATTGAACAAGGTCATCGCACGTTGCGCCAACCAAAGAGCGGTTTCATTTCTTTTTGGAAAGATAGTCAATCCGTTTAACCTTATCAAACCTACTTCAAATGATTCAGACGCTTGGAGTACAGTGCTTATCTGAAGAGTATGCAGTTGCCCATCTCTCAGAATGCTCAGTTCAGGGATATGCGCTGTCATTCCGAAGATTATAGAAATCTCATTCGGATAGGTTGAGAAGGACATTGCAGCGGAGGATTGCAGGGCACATAAAGTAATCGGAGTGTAAACTAAACTTTCTCGTGCGTGAACCATTTCCACACATGTTGTTGGAAGTTTCGCAAACCTGTTTTCTCCGTGATATAAGTCGGATTTCAACCTACGGACGCCTAGCTTTTCTAGTGAATAAGAGATTGTAGTTGACGAAACTGCGTAAAACAACAGCGCTTCCAATCCTAAAGAAAATAAGAGCAAAACCACGAGCAGAAGTTTAAGAGTCACACTCCTGACCTTGAAAGGTGCTCTACTTTTGCTTTGAACGGTAGTCGAAGAGAGTAGCGACACCGGAAACATTCCTTCATACATGGACTTCATCAATATGCCATGAGTGCTCAAGCCCCATACAAAAGCGATTGACTGGCCCACAAGAGCGGTGAAGAACAAGATGATAATGGCAGAAGCCACTGGGTCTAGGATACTGGACAGAGAGAGATCATATGTTGGGAGTGCAGAACGCAGCGAACCCTTCCCGGGCTCGAAGAATTGAGTTAGACGGAGTTCTTCAATCTTCATGTTCGTTTAAAAGGCGTCTGTTTTAGCACCTAGGTCGGGGTTGAAGCAAGTTGGGTGGAGAGAGAAAGGACGTTCACTAGAACAGGCATTGAAGAGAAGGAGAATGGGTTCAAATTTATGCCACTCAACCCGCAGACCATATTACGGGGACATACATGCCCTGTAGGGATCTACCAAGGGAGGGATCATAAACGGAGAAAGTCCGCTAACTTCGTGTCACGTGCGGATCGGTGAAGGGGCGAATGGGATAGCAAGCCGTAATTTTGCGGGAATGACTGGGCGATTTCACTCAAAGAGGGCCGTGGACATTTTTGTAGAAAGTATAGACAAGAACCAGTGACACTAGACGTCCATCTGAATCTGGAGAAGCCTGCGATTACACCAGGGATATGCCACTGAAACCATTTTTATGGGTATATTTGTATTGGTGAATAGAAGGGTTCTCGACGATTGGGGGGGGGGGATATCGACATGCAAGGGATTGGAACGCAACTGGGGTTGAGGACGTGGATCCTTCGGTCATCGATGTTATCTGTATTACAGCTTTGGTGGTTTGGAGTATATAGGGGATGAAGAATTGGTTGAATGGTAACGGGTGGTGGGAAATGACGGAGCGATGAGGCATGAAACCTCGGCAACTCGTCGTGACACTATGACAAGTTCTCGAATAGGTGTAGAAGACACGCGTGGGATGAGAAACGCATTTTTGTCTCCGGTGCAGCACGGCTGGTATTCCACAAGCTTTGCAGGCCAGAATCTGATTCGCGGGCGTGGCGGACAGCTGTTGTGGAAGGTCGAGTCCTATACATAAACCGTTCGTATCAGCCCGTGCTAGAGGCTTCCCAGAAAAGGGGATCGTACTCGAACATGTTGTTAGATAAATTAGGTAGTTTGAAGGGTCTCAACATTGACGCATGCGTGTTGGAAACGTGCGCTTTCGAGCCACGTTGAGTGGCTGTTCTGATAAATCTGTTGTGGAAATGGGATTGCGATTCTGTCTGTCACGTCCGAAGCATATGCGAATAGGATAACTGTGCCAGCGTTACGGAAAAGATGCACTGCGATTTGACGCCGCGTCTGCCAGAACTGAGCGCAAGTTGGGCACGTGTAACCACAACCCAACCGAAAAAGCGTAAGAAAAAACTGAAAGTTACGCCGCGGATACACGGCGCTGTCGAAGGCGACGACGTGCACCCTTCCGCCCGAGTTCCGAGCCGCGTGCCGCAGCGAAAATGTGCATGGGTATCTCCCGCCTATCCCCACCTACTTCCACGTCACCGAAGCGCAGGCTATTTTCTCCCCCGCAAGCGCACGCCATGTTGTCCGTCACTTGTCCCGCTTTCTTCGATGACGTCGCCGCCCTTCCACTGCTTACTCGCCCCAACACACGCCGACATCTCCTCTTCCACCGCCCTCTTCCATTCGCTACCGTCCACCTATAATCTCGGTGTGCAACTGTCTTGTAAAATCTCAAGCTCTTGGTTCACCATCGACACATCCAATGCACACACACCCCAACCTCACATCCCTGTATCTCCGAAACCCGATGGATCGGCAATCGCATCACTTCCGATCATCCTTCACCATGTGTATAAAAGCCTCTCCCACCTTCGCAGGCCCCCCTTGTACAATTCCTAAGCCTTGAGCCTGTCGCCCGTCCTCATTCCGTACTTACCACACTTGCTTGCCCTCTGTACATTTACAACCCTTCATCTTCATTCTACTTCCTGATTCTTTCGTTTGGCCACTCATCATGAATACTGTTATCAACCTCCCCAGCAACAACCTGCTGAAACTCATCAAGCAAGCCCATCTAAAATCGAAAAAACATCACAAGCAGGGCAAGTTTGTTTATCCTTTCGGCAATGGAAAGGCTGACGGTAACGCCGGAATGCGCGACCTTCTGGGCGGCAAGGGCGCTGGTTTAGCCGAGATGTCGGCAATCGGCTTGCCAGTTCCCCCAGGCTTCACCATTACAACTGAAGTTTGCACCTTCTTCAATAAAAACTCGGGCCAATATCCATCCGGTCTTGACGCCGATGTGGCCAAGGCGTTGAGCACCGTTGAAAAACTTACAGGTGCACGCTTCGGAAATGCACGTCGCCCGCTCTTGGTGTCCGTGCGATCTGGCGCTCGGGCTTCTATGCCGGGAATGATGGATACCGTTCTCAACCTCGGTTTGAACGACGCAACTGTTGGAGGTTTGGCTACTCAGTCTGGAGATCCCCGTTTCGCTTATGACAGTTATCGTCGCTTCATTCAGATGTTTGCTGATGTCGTTATGGGAATTGACCATCATCACTTTGAGGACATTCTGCAGAGACATAAAACTGTGTGTGGACTTTCCTTAGATACGGACTTATCGGCTACCGACTGGCAAGATGTTATCATGGAGTACAAAATGAAGATTCGCGAAGAGGCTGGAAAGGACTTTCCGCAGGATCCGCATATGCAGTTGTGGGATGCCATTGCTGCTGTCTTCCGTTCTTGGTCAAATGCTCGTGCTGTCACATATCGTAAGTTGCATAACATTTCTCATGACTGGGGCACCGCGGTGAACGTTCAGGCTATGGTGTTTGGTAATATGGGCGACGATTCTGCAACTGGTGTTGCATTTTCTCGTGACCCTGCTACTGGAGAGAATACATTGTACGGTGAGTATCTGGTCAATGCACAGGGAGAAGATGTCGTCGCGGGTATTCGCACCCCGCAGCAAATCACGGTTGCTGGAAAGATATCGCATCGCTCTAAGTTACCTGCTATGGAGGAGGTTATGCCCGAAGTGTTCCAGGAATTGAATACGGTTCGTCACACGTTGGAGAAGCACTATGGTGACATGCAGGACATTGAATTCACAGTGCAGCGTGGAAAGCTCTACATGTTGCAGACGCGCGTTGGAAAACGTACAGCTAGGGCGGCTATGAAGATTGCATGTGATATGGTGGATGAAGGTGTTATCACCAAAGACCAGGCGGTGATGAGAGTGGATCCGAAGTCTCTCAATCAGCTATTGCACCCCATGTTGGACCCGAAGGCAGAACGTCGTGTTATTGCGCGTGGACTACCGGCTTCTCCGGGAGCTGCGTCAGGTTACATTGTGTTCAGTGCAGATGAAGCGGAACGGTTGGCACATTTAGGTGAGAAGGTCATTCTTTGCCGTGTGGAAACCTCGCCTGAGGATATCCATGGTATGCACGCCGCTGCTGGTATTATAACTACTCGCGGTGGTATGACCAGTCATGCAGCCGTGGTGGCAAGAGGTATGGGGCGACCATGTGTGGCCGGGGCATCTGAGATCAGTATCGACTACGAAACTCGCAAGATGAATGTTCGTGGCGTAGAGTTGAGTGAAGGAGATACAGTGACCCTGGATGGCGGAAGCGGAGAGCTCATGTCTGGATGCGTGCCTACGATTGAGCCGGAGCTGCCGGGTGACTTTACGAGGCTCATGGGATGGGCCGACGAAAGACGTAAGCTGGGTGTGCTTGCTAATGCTGACACACCGAGTGACTGCCGCAAAGCGTTGCAACTCGGTGCTGAAGGTGTGGGACTGTGCCGAACGGAGCACATGTTCTTCGATGCGGGACGAATCATCGCAGTGCGTGAAATGATCCTGGCTGATACGCAAGAAGGCAGGAAGAAGGCATTAGAGAAGGTGCTCCCCATGCAGAGAGAAGATTTTGCGGAGATTTTCCGCATTATGCATGGCCGTCCAGTTACGATTCGTCTGTTGGACCCACCGCTTCATGAGTTCTTACCGCATGGAGAAGCAGAGATGAATGAGGTGGCTGACGCTGCTGGCGTTGACGTGGAGATGGTGCGAGAGCGTGTTATCAAGGTGCGCGAAGTTAACCCAATGTTGGGACATCGTGGATGCCGTTTGGGTATTACTTTCCCAGAGATCTATGAGATGCAGACACGTGCCATCTTGGAGGCGGCAGCGGAAGTCGGGAAGGAGAATAGTACGGTTGTGGAAGTTGAGATCATGATCCCATTTGTTTCTGTTGAGGCAGAGATTCGAATTCTCAAAGAGATGGTTGACAAGATGGCCGAGGAGATTATCACTGAGGAACAGAAGGTTCACTACGAAGTTGGAACGATGATCGAGTTGCCGCGTGCGGCACTTAACGCTGGGAAGATTGCCCACCAGGCGAGCTTCTTTAGTTTCGGTACGAATGACTTGACGCAGACTACGTTCGGTCTCTCTCGTGATGATGCTGGTAGCTTCTTGCCGACATATGAGAAACGCGGAATTATTGAAAGCGATCCGTTTGTTCACATTGACACCGAGGGCGTTGGTGAACTAGTGCGAATTGCTGTCGAGCGCGGACGAAAGTCGCGGCCCGATCTGAGGTTGTGCTTGTGCGGAGAGCACGGCGGTGACGCGGTATCAGTTGACTTCTGCCATGAAGTTGGGCTGGACTGTGTTTCGTGTTCGCCGTACCGTGTGCCGATTGCGAGACTTGCCGCCGCTCAAGCAGCGCTTAATCACTCCAATTGATACTGGGGAGAGTATTGTGCCTGTTCTGTATGCTAGTGTATCAACAAATCATGCCTATGTATAAAATGGATTTGTTTAGTGCTTATCTAAGCTGTCTACTCGGCTTATGTGCCCATCGCGACTTCTAGGCATTTACCAACTCGAATTGAAGGTTTACGTTGCTGGTGATCTCAAGTTCACCAGAAGCAATAGGCACAACGTCTGCGGCTTCGGCTTGAAGACTAAAAGACGGCGGTTCTGGTGCCTGGATGCTCTGGTCACTGACAGCAATCAACCGTCCAACCTTAACTCCAGCGGCGGCAGCAAAGACGCCTGCAGTACGTGTGGCGTCAGCAACAGCTGCAGCACGGGCAGTATCGGTGATTTCTTGGTTATCCTCAATGCTGAAGGACACTCCGGAGACTTGGTTGCTTCCAGCAGCAACCAAAGCATCCAAGATCTGTCCCAGCTTTTCGATATCTCGAACGATGACGCGCACTTGATTGGACACCTGATAGCCTGTGATTCCGAGTTGTTCCCCATTAGGTCCGAACCGGAACTGAGGGTTGACGTTGAAGAAGCTTGTTTGAACATCCCGGTCTTCGATTCCTTGTTCAGAGAGAACTGCCAGGACGCTTTGGAATTGCCGATTGTTAGCCGCCAACGCCTCCTGGGCCGTAGCCGCAGTGGTCTCAACACCGGTGTTAATGGTGGCAGTGTCCGGGGGAGCGCTTGCAGTACCACGACCGGAGACGGTGATGGTGCGAGGTATGTTCTGGGATTGAGCGAAGGTGGCCATTGTGAAGAGCACAATCGCAAGAACAGTGGAAAGCTTTAAGAAGAACATATTTGTAGTATCTCAAGGAGACAGGTGGCAGAACTGGGAAAAGGGAAGAAGGGTGGCGGAGTTCAACGAAGAGACGTGCGTTGGGGACTCCAGTCTTTAAATGCGAACTTGAACGGGATCTAAGGGTAAGGGCATGTAAATGACATTGTCGCTAGGCTATATCTCTTGCGCGTATCCACAAAATGCCAATGCATCAGTGCCATCTGTCGACGTTGCTTCGCCTTACGTGGTACACAACCGTGGGTTCGGAATTTCCGATTGGATGGACACTCGCCCTTCTTTCCGAATCGGAAAGACGGGCCAGTGTCCATTGCTGCCGATTGGCGATACTGGATCCGTACTTGCCAAGATTTTCATAACGGTCATGATGGTGGCTATCGATAACTTCTATCAAGCACTGTTGTACAACTGCAGAAAAGATTAATGCTTTTCCTGAATGTGAATGTGTGGCTGTAAGCTGTACTTTCACGTGAGCTCCCACATGGGTGGAAGCTGCAGTACCAGCTAGAGTAATTTTATTTAGTCTAGCTACTACACCGTCTCGGTCTCCACCCTCGAGGAAGAAGATAGACAAGTAGAAGATTAGCAGTAAAGGACCATACGGTTGTCCGTATCCGGCTGCGTACAGAGACTGTTGTCAGCTCTGGTCTTCTAAGTCTATCCTACTCTACCGCATCGCTCTATCGTAGATACTTCGACCTACAGGTTTCCGCATACCGCTTGTAGTCTACACCTACAGGAGTGCACCTACTGCCGTGCCAGCGCAAAAGGTCCGTCATCGGAGAAATCGTCAATCCGGATTTGGTTTCTTCGTAGTACTACCTCATGACGGGCAGTTCTAACGACGCGCGTAACGCGCAACGTGACGGACTTCTCAAGCGTCTAGATACTTTCAATTCTCGTGACTATGTGTCAAGTTCGGTCTCGGACCTGGCGAAGTACTTGTTGAATCTGTACCCAGCCGATGGGACGCAGAACAATAAAATGGTACAGGCAGACATTGAAGCAATTCTACCGGCATCAGTCGTCATACTCAGCCGAGAAACCTTCCGTCATGGTAAATATGCAGTTGTACTACTGCACGACACCGCACGGTTTTTTAACGCTTTCCCGATTCCATTGACCGTCTTGGAATCTCTCACTGCTACCGATCGGGCTAGTCGAACCATTATGGCATTTGTGTGGATTGCCTCCGCATATGGTTACGACAAGACGCAGACCCTCGAAATGGTCGAAGCCTACAGGAAGATTCGTTTCTCGAATCCCTACTACGCCCAACCACCTGGATACCATTCTCCTCTCCAACCTCCGCTGTCTTTCCACGTGCAGAATCAGCACTCTCCGCATTCGGTTTCCCAAAACGAGACCACTGGGAACCAGAACGGAATTGCTCCAAGTGCACCGACCGCACAAGGAATCCACCAAGGTACTCTTCCACCCTCAGGACACATGATTGCTTCGGTTTCCCCACAGTATCCCACTAGAGATACATCGAAAAAGGCTGCATCTATTGCGACCTACTTCAAGGATTCGACGTTTACTGGTTCCAAGTAACAGTCCATTCGGTACACCCTTAGGGACTTCGAAGTTTGCGCTCACCAGTTCGAGCTTTCGCAAGAACAGCGCCAGAAGTTCTTAGTGAACGTCTTTGGTGGACCCGCTCGGGACTTCTTCTTCGAGAACACCGCACCGGATATGTCTTTTCAGGCAATGGTGAAGGTCATGCTCAACGAGTATGATAATGACGCTCGTCAACTCGCCGCACAGGCAGAGTTGGAATGCATCACCATCGATCAGGTGATGAAGGACAAAGAACTGACCGACTCTGATTCAGGTTTGACCAAATTGGTTGACAAGATCAATGCCCTTACTCCTCAGGCTCCCCCACAATTCCGTTCGGATGAGCACAAGAAACGGTTCCTGCGTAAGGCCGTTCTTACCCAATCTTGGGCAGAGACTCCTATATCGCAGATGACTACCTCTAGGTTTACCTTCAATAGGTTTTTTACCGCTCTTAGGGAACAAATCCAATTAGAGGAAGAAAAGAAGACCCTCTCTGGTGGTGCCTCATACTCCTCTACCGGTACATTCTACCAGCAATATGGTATACCTCCCAGCCGTTACAAGGGCCGTTTTCGGATGCCTAACAAACGCCGCAACCCCACCGGGAAAGATGGCAAGCGTATGCAGTGCCATATATGTGGAAGCGAAGACCACTTCGCCAATGACCATCCAACTGGTTCGAGGTTCCACCGCATTTGGAATAATGTAGCTCAATCCCTCAAACAGGGAACACCAGCTATCCACATCCTTTCAGAGGTCGTTAACGCCTTAGGGGAAGATGAAACTTCATCTGAATCCGATCCGGAACCACAAGAGACAACAGATTTGGAAACGTTCTACGAGATGACATCTACTGACCACTTGGATGAACCGAATACCTCAAAGGAAATTAATCTGACCAACCATATGGACGAAAGGGAATTCCAGACGCATCTGTCTTCCACAACTTCTTCACCTCCTATGGTTAACATCGTGCCGAGGAAGCAGGTTCGCTTCAAGAACCGTTCGGATTTTCGTCAGGATGCCTAGAAGGTGCGCTTGCTCCTATACATCCAATTAAGGGGTCTGCCCACCGCAGCACCGTCCCCAGGCGCAAACGCTTCGAGCGTAACCGGCACAGGAAGGAAGTCGTAGACCTCACTCCTGTCTACAGTTCTTCGTTCACAAAACGGACTGAAAAGGGATTCCGTCCTGGCTTTTGCGTTGACATAGGCGCACCGCGCTCCGTTATCGGTATCATGGAAGCCCGTAGGATATATCACCGCATTGGGAAAAGGTTACGACTACTGCGATCCAATCGCAAGTTCAGATTCGCGGACTCGGTATATGACTCCTTAGGAAGAGTGATGATCCCTTTGGACACACCACCGGGGATACCCACCATACCGGTTTTGTTTGATGTGATATCAGCCGACGTTCCTGCCCTAATGGGAATGGATGTGCTCGATCAACACAAGTTGACTCCCTGCACAGTCACCAATAGGCTAATCAAGCAGACCATAGTGGATGATGGAGACAACTCCTTCGCCATGGACGATTGGCACATACCCCTAACGAGGTTTGATGGACACCTCTATGCCCAATACTCCGTTCCGGTTTTAACGATGTTCAGTACTCAGCAGTTAACGAAGCTGCACCGACAGTTCTTCCATCCATCTTCGGAGAAACTGTACAACCTTTTAAGGAAAGCACGACCGGAAGACACCACCACGGAGACACAAAAGCAACTCGAAGACATCAGTCGCTCTTGTGATCCCTGCCAAAGGATTCAGGCTGGACCAACTCGGTTTAAAGTTTCCATTGGTACCGAGAACATTCGGTTCAATGAAGAAGTCATCATTGACATCATGTACCTCGATGGTAAACCAGTTCTCCATATGGTGGATGCGCAGACACACTTCTCCGCCGCTCGGTTTTTGTCAGATGTATCAACAAATTCCATCTGGTAGTGTATCGTTCAGTGTTGGATACTGATATACACTGGCATACCGACCCGTATAAAGGTGGATCAAGGCTCCGCATTCGGGAACAATTTCATTTCCCTCGCCAAGGCCTCCAACATTGATGTTGTCCGCACGGGAATAGAAGCCCACTCGTCTATGGGTATTGGTGAACGCTACCACGACCCACTGCGAAAGACCTTCAGGAAACTGAAGCTTGCTTCACCCAAAATGGACTCCGGCATGCTTCTCGCATTCTCAGTTTATGCGATGAGCAACACCTTAGGACCAGAAGGATTAGTGCCGTCCGTATTGGTATTTGGGGAATTTCCCTCACTCCGCACGATCGGCGAAGACTTGCAGTCTAGAGCCACTCTGGACGAAAGGGCCAAACTGGCGAGCACCGCACGGAGGGAGATGGAGCAACATATGGCGAAGCTCCGCGTTCAACGCGAATTGCGTCATAATGTTCCGCCTTCGGCTAATGTCACATACCAAGCTGGTGACAAAGTCCTCGTCTGGAGGGAGAAGCTAATTGCAAACCGTATCGGGGAATGGATCGGACCCTTTGAGGTGAATAGCGTGGATAACATCTCCAAATTGGTTTACTTACGCTTATCGCCCGACTCGGACTTAAGCTCCTTCAGCTTTGCACAGGTTAAACCATATGTATCCGCCTCAGAGGTAACGCACACTCACATGTGTGAGCTCCTTAATGGTTTCTTGAAATACCGTTCAGGCTCTGATGATGTCTACATGACTGAGATTATCAGTGCTGTCGACCCCCGCTCGAAAGATCCCCGGATGATGGAGGCAAAGAAGGCCGAACTCCGTGGACTTTTAGAACGAGGCACCTTTAAGGTCATTCTTAAGCAGGACATTCCACCAGACGGTAATGTTTTACCTGGACGATTTGTTTTGGCAATCAATTCTACCGAAGATGGTGAAGAAAAGTTCAAGGCCCGATATGTTATCGGAGGACACCGCGATCGGATGAAACACCTCATGGCGCACTACAACCAGACACTTCAGCCGCAAACCGTTCGGATAATACTTGCACTCTCAGCCCTCTTAGGTTACGATTTCTGGACTAATGACATTACGCAAGCGTACTTGCAGTCAATGGAACCGCTTTCACGCGATCTCTATATCGCCAACCCCGTTGAGGAATTCGAACTCGAGCCACATCAGTGCTTGCAGCTCCTGAAGCCCCTCTATCGTCTTTGTGAATCAAGTGACATTTGGTTTGCCACTATGGACAAACATCACCGTTCGGACTTGGGGATGAAAGCGCTACGCTCTGACCCCGCGCTCTACTATTTGATCCGCAACGGCATCCTTATAGGTGTATCAGGGTCATACGTCGATGACCTACTCCGCTCTGGGACGAAAGACTTCCGCAGGATATGCAAGTTGACCAGCGAGAAGTTCGAGGCAAAGCCTGACTCAGAACTACCATGCACCTTTATAGGATTTCAAATTGAACAAGACCGTTCCAGTAATGCATGCATATCGCAGCAGAAGTATGTCGAGAAGCTGAAACCGTTATCGGTCAATTGCACCTTTGAGGACTTCGCTTCAATCCGCATGAAGCTTGCTTGGCTCGCTCATTCGCGTATAGACATTCTATACGAAGTCTCACAGTTCACGCAAGTCACACGCGATCGCTTTGACGCAGATCGCAAAAGGATCCTAAAGGAAGTGGACGAAACCATACAGGTATTGAAGAAGTACCCAGTATCGCTGTACTTTCCTAAATTGGACATCGACTCCTTACAGGTTCTTGGTGTATCAGATGCATCGTTCGCCACCAATGCGGACTTAACTTCTCAATTGGGCTACCTCTTGTTCCTTTCTGACCTCTCTGGAACTGTGTTACCAATTGGTTTCAAGTCCTACAAGGCGCGCAGAGTCACTCCTTCGGCGTTTGCAGCAGAACTCATCGCCTTTGCGGACATGTTCGACATCGCCTACACTCTGTCGACCGAACTCGGACTTTTACTCAGTCGCTCACCGCTACCGGTTTCTCTCCTGACGGATTCGAAGTCGCTCTTCGACATTATCCACAAGGGGTCACGCACCGCAGAGAAGCGATTGATGATAGACATCGCTATCGCCCGTGAAGGATACCGATTGGGACAGATCTCCGACATTGGTTTTATTCGCAGTGGCCAAAACTTGGCGGACCACCTCACCAAAAAGACGGACAGGACACCAATTCGGACTGTTCTCCGTAAATGTTACTGGCATGTGAAACCAGTGCAGTTCATACTCCGTTCCGATTAGGAGCTGCTCTTCACACAGATTTGGACTCGCACCTTCAAGGTTGGGATGTGTTCTACCAAGTTCTGATCTTCCCTTCAGGTCTTGCAAAAGGAAATGGACTACGACCGCACGGGGGAAAAATGAATCACCAAGAACGGAGGCGTACGGCACTGAATCCGGAAAGCCCCTCTTATCCAGCGTAGCCGGACCCCTCAATTCTGCGGTACCCGTGTATGGGCACCACAGCTAAGCACGTCCGCGCCCTCACGTCTGTCGACGCAGGTCAGTTCTCACTGCCGACAGGGGTGCACTGCATGGTATTTATACCCGACACGCCACGTGTCAGGTGATTTGGCTGGGACGCGGGTTCGAGTCTTGGTACCTGCCACCTCAGGAGGATGATAAACCGTTCTACCGCATCGGTTTGCTTCTTTTCTTTGTCTTGTTCATTACTACATCACCGTTTGGAGCTCCCATGAAAGTGGAGGGAGTGTGAATGTGTGGCTGTAAGCTGTACTTTCACGTGAGCTCCCACATGGGTGGAAGCTGCAGTACCAGCTAGAGTAATTTTATTTAGTCTAGCTACTACACCGTCTCGGTCTCCACCCTCGAGGAAGAAGATAGACAAGTAGAATATTAGCAGTAAAGGACCATACGGTTGTCCGTATCCGGCTGCGTACAGAGGCTGTTGTCAGCTCTGGTCTTCTAAGTCTATCCTACTCTACCGCATCGCTCTATCGTAGATACTTCGACCTACAGGTTTCCACATACCGCTTGTAGTCTACACCTACAGGAGTGCGCCTATTGCCGTGCCAGCGCAAAGGGCCCGTCATCGGAGAAATCGTCACTGAATGTATCTCTTCCTCGGCGTTCCTTTCTTCCTCTCTTGCACTCCTGAGGCTGCGACTGTATTCGGCTTGAGACTTCTCACGAAGAGATCGCTTCGTTGTTTTCTACCCTACCAGGGCTAGTAGATACCTGGAGGTTCTCAACAGGAGTCGTCATATCTCGGGATTGCCATCCATGGTTCGAGCCAATAAACATCGCCGGTTAATATTTGGACAATTCTGTAGAGGCTGTCCACGTGGACATACATGACTGGCGTGCATGGCACGCCAGTCTCTATGAAGAGGTCTGATTGGCCCTCCGACGATCTCGCCGGAGGGCCAGAGTCACTAAAAGCCGGCCCCTCCCCCCTTCCCATCCGACGGGGGAGGCAAGCCACTTTGTTGCTTACATGGTACTATCGAAAAGGGACTTTTTAGGACAATGTCGTCGTCTCCAGCAATTGTGTTTAATCGTGAACCTGAATCAAATGTAGTCAACTTCTTATTTTTTTGGCAATGTTGTAGCGAAAGATGCCAATGATTCTGAGAAAGCAATGCAGCTGTTGCCGTGTTTGATGGGAAAAGTGTTTGACTTCTACTACGAAATCTACGCATACGAGGGACTATTAATTAAAGAAGCATATGATTACGCCGCTATGAAGCAAGTCATGATTGAAAAGTTTTCTAAAGTGATCAATCAGGAAGAGTACATACGAAGAGCCATGAATTGTAGGCTTCGTCAATTGGACATGGCTAGTTCTCTGACAGATATGGATGTGGCTTTCCAGAAGGCTAATCCCAACGATGAGGCTAAGTTTAGACTGCTATAAAATGCAGTCATGGAACATATGGACCTGGCTCAGTACGTGTTGTTGAGAGGTGCAAGTGACTACGCGTCACTCAAGCGTACCATTCGGGACTACTTTCGTTGCCGAGAAACTTTCATTGAAGCCTATAATGGTAAGGAGAAGGGAGAAGTTAAGCCACCACACGCTACGAGAATTCTGCGTCTTCCCAAATGAACCGTGGAGTCACTGGAAAATAAGATGGAAGACCTCACATCTCAGATAGCGGAACTTACTCTTTTGGTTAAGAAGAAACAAAATTCGAACGAGGAGAGCAATTTTCGTGTCTGTTCATTCTGTCACAAGCCAGGACATGGCTCGAACTGCTGTGACAAAAATCCTCACCGGAATACTAGATGCCCACGATGTGGGAAGATAGGGCACTCAGAAGCTACGTGTTGGGCAAAGCCGCAGATGCCAGAAGCTGCCATCGTGGCTAATGACACACTTATAAAAGTAGAAGGAGATAAACCGAAAGACTCTGGGAAGGATAGGGAGTATATGGTGGGGATAGTGACTGAAGAAGTTGAAGAAAAAGAGACTGTCAATGCTACAAAGAGAGACGCTGAAGGCAGGGCACTGCCAAAGCAGCCAAACACGGGAAGGATGGCCGTGAAGGAGTTGCTGAACACTCAATCCGGCCCTGTCATTGACTTTACGAAAGGTCTATCAAGCCGAAAGAGAGTTAAGCCCAACCTTCGCAAAACCGGCCCGAAAGAAGTCCCAGAGGGCCCGAAAGATGGAATTTCAGACTTTTTGGGGAGGTACAATGTACTTATCAAGCTGGCAAATGTTTGATGTGGTCTCACGCTTAACCAGCTGCTCCGTGGAGATACGAAAGAGACAAAAAGATAGATTCACGAACTGGTTGTGAGGAACACTAGAAGTCAGAAATTTGCTGTCGCGCATAAGCCTGGAAGTATCAGAAGATTAAAATTTGTGAAGTTGGAGCTATTTGGAACTAAATTCAACGCACTGATAGACTCAGGAGCAGTGCCTGTAGTGCAATACCCCGAGATGGGAGCAGACAAACAAGGGTGTTCGACGTCCTCCTCTGTGAGGGTAGCGCAGCGGCAAAACCACCTGTGGTGAGCACACGGAGCCGGGTGTAAGACCGGGACTCACCGTCACGACTAGCGTACAGGTGTAGAAACCAAGACAGACCACGAAGTGGGAAAGCGGAAAATGCAGCGACACACGAGTGGTGGGCGACGCGCAAGAGCGGTGCGGTGTCCACACGAGTGGGGCGGTGGTAGCGGAGCAACGGTAATCACCGGTAGTCGCAGAAACAACGACACCTGTATACGGGACAAAAGAACAATAACCGCTGTAAAAGCGTGCACAGAAACAAGCAGAGTAGTGGTAAGAATGTGCTGAAGCTCCACGAGGTGGGTAACTAGGCCTTCACAGGATGGCGTCTCTTCAGATGGAGGTGGGCACTCACCAGGGAACCTGAGTTAGAGCCCGATACTCGCTTGTTGCGTTTACTTTGACCCGGGCAGCCGGAGCTCACACACATAAGTAGTGGTGGCCCGCGCCTTGACATTACAGTAGTAATTAACTAATAATACCCCTAAGGGGGTGCGAAACTCTACACACGTGTGGCACAAGCCAGCAATGCTGTGCACTACACTTTTCAACCAAATTGGGGCCCTTCAAACGGAAACAACATACCGGTGTAACACTCATACTCCATGGTAGAGAGGTTAGCATCGCCAACGCGGAATATGACTGCACCACGTGCTGATACCGCTATTAGCGTTGCACTTCACCTCCCCCTCCTTAAGGAGCAAGAACCACCTCTGAGGAGTGTTCGTGTTGACATTGCGTTGTGCTTAAATATGTCCGCGTCGAGCGATGGCACGTTATCCGACTCGGGGTTCTTCATCACGCAAGTGGACATACACCGAGAGCAACTCGACAACTGTACTTCTCCGCCTATTCCGCGACGAGCTTCCTTGTCTTCCGCTCCTACTGCGATGAATCCGCACGACACCAATCCGCATTGCGGGAACGATCTTCTGCCATCGGGTTTCTTCTCCGGCTTTCCGACTGCACCACTCCTGTCCTCTGCAGGTCCTCCAACCAATGCCTCAGGTGGTATACCTGCCACTCCGAGCATGTTGGTTCCATCGCCTGCGGCGAGCGCATTAACATCATATGATGAGCTTGTTTCCGTTGATCCGGCCAAACATCCGTCTCGCCACAGCGGTGCGCCCTGGTTTCACCCAACATTGGTGCAGCATGAAGAACTCATCGAACAGTACGCTGATGGTAGTGGGCTCCTGCCGGGTGATCTTCATGTTTGGATGACACTCAGCTTCGACTGGCGTAACCGGGTTGCCGTGCCAACACACGTTCTGGTCCACCGTCGTGGTGAGAATGGGGCGCAAGCGCGTATCGCGATGATTCAACTCGCGTATCAGCGGCTGTATCGGACTCCTTCGGAATTCCCGGTCCCGGAAGAATATCACTTTCAGATCGCATTCTACCGCAACCAAGGCGAGATGGGGTATGGCGACCGCTTAGCAGCGTTGGCTCCGTCCATCCCGGAACGGGGTCCGGCAGCAACAGTCCACCAGAACTATCTGTGTTGGGCGAGACCGATCCTTCGTGCTGAGTTCCGTTATCTTCGCCATCATCCGCGGTCTAACGTTCTCCAGATGATCCGTTTCGAACGTCGCTCGCGATCCCGCTTTGGGTATATGATACCGTATCAGAACGTTGAAGCTGAGGGCATCCGACCGCAGTACATGCGAGGCCGTTACGCTCCCCTACCCAGGATGTGGGCTGCCTACGAGGCTTGCAGGGGTTGGTATATCGAGCTTCCGCCGTGCATCACCTACATCGGTAGTCGACTGTGCAGCAATCCGTTCTCCGGGTGGTCGTCCGTTGTACTCACTGAGTGGGTCGCCCGCGCAGCGGCGTATTTTCTCTTCGAGTTCTACGACCAGTTCAGACTGTGCTATCTCCCTCCGCGAGTGCGTAGCGGCATCCGTGAAGTGGATCTCTCCCTCGTTCTCGGCGGTGCCGGCAACTATAATGAGGCGCTCTCCCTGTTGGACGCGATGGGCTAGGTTGACTGGAACAGTGTGCCCATTCAACGGAGTCACCGTCATCAAGGTACCAACCCAGCCGACCGGTCTCCGGCGCGCCGTACTCCGTTAGCGGGTGATTACGTCTACTACGATCCTGTAGAGCATCGTTTCATCTCCGAACCGGAAGCATTGGCACTTTGCGATCGCGAGCGAGTTGTTCCACCGGGTCATCCGACGGGCTACATCGTCACTGACGGATACTTCCAACCCTACGAGGAGGCCGATCCAATGATGGACAATGATCCTCCCACGACTGGGGTGGGCGTGAGCGGTGGCGATGGCCTTTCCTCAGCTGAGGGCTCCGGGATTCTGGCGTATACCACTTCGGGTCCGTCCGTGGCTCCTCCGGCTGGGCCGAGTCACGTTCCATCATGGAACATTCCCCACGTTGGTGGTGGTCCCTTCCATACCGCTCCGGTTGGAAGTAGCGCGCCATCGGTGGATGTGTCCGGTCAAGACCGTGCGGCCATCATTGCACAATTCTTTGGCGAACTAGGAATGGATACCTCGGGATCTTCCGGTGACATCTCGCAAATGCGGGCGGTCATGCTAGCGCGGCTGGCGCAGCCAGGCCATCCTCATCAGATTGGTGGTCCATCCTCTTGAGGGAGCAAAGCGATGTTCCCAACGGTTGGCGTCCACCGTCCCTGATAGTGGGGGTATTGGTAGTAGTAAGCGGGGGGAATTACGTATTAACTAATAAACGCTAAACTTCAATCGTGGGGCTTGTGTCTTTTTCTTCTTTTTCTTCTTGCTTCTTTCTATCCAAGGTCTTCTTCTTCTCTTCATGAGCCATTTTCATCTTCTCTTCATGAGCCATCTTCATCTTCTCTTCATGAGGTTTCCAATCTTCTCGTCTTCTCGAGGCCTCCACTTTCACAACGCGAAACCGGGCTCGTGGTTCACCTGATCGATTCAGTGGCTTACCCAACGGGCGCACGGTCAATCGTGCCGGGTATTCCCGTTCTGGTACGGTGGTGATACTGCACGATTTTCGATCAGGGCGAGTTCTCTACCGGTTCGTCCGTGTCATGGGACGGCGGGTACCCATACCAGCGTACCTGGTACTGAATATATCCCTTTGGGTTGTAACTGTGCCCGACGATGCGGTCGATAATGAACTTCTTCGAGTAAACATCACGCTTCGCGGTTCCGGTTGCAGTCCGCAAGACGGTAGTTTCCGACGGCGGAGCCGGTGATGGCTCCGTCCAACGATTCCTGGCGCTCGCTTGCGGAGTCGGCCACGGGATTCCCTGACAAGGGTAAACTGAATCCCTCGTTGAGGTTGAGTTTACCCCATCGGGTTCGGGAGATCGTACCGCTAAACTGCGAGGGCTTCCTCGTCCCATTTGTTATGGTTGGCGACGGGGAGGCGGTTCATGGGGCACGGCGCGTGCTGGTTGGCGAGGCGTATCCAAATAGTTGGCTGTCGTCATCCTGTACTGCAGAGCTGTGTCACCATGAGTGGGTGTGCGGTGCACATCTCGCAACACGTGGCGGTCAGGCTCTCCTGCATATGCAGTGTGAGCCACCCCTGCTGGGGTTGACGCAACCAGTCTTTCACTACTTTGAGCTGAATCCAGATGATCTGAGCTGCTCGGCACGGTACCAGAGAGACTTTCTCTGATGAGAGACGATTGAAATTCAGATAACCCATCTGTGGGACCATGAGGATCCCTTTGCGAGGGTGTAGAAGCGGCCTGTACATCAGGGTTCCATAAGTCGGGATCTGCCGTGACTTCTTTAGTCTGCGCTGCAGCGGTGGGGCTTCATACGACATCCTCGACGGTCGTAGGTGAGTGGGGAGCCATCGGAGCGTCCGGGTTCTGAGCCAGGCTTCCTGCGTCCATTCCTCCAATGGGAGATGATACAGCAGCGTCCGTGTCCGGTTGCCTTGACAGCGTCTCGCAAGTGCGGTTGACAGTTCGCTCCCTCGACGGAGGTGACTGCGTAGCGTGCTCACGAGACTGCCCATCGGCGGGGCCGGTCCTTCCAGTCTGCTGAGGTAGTTCCACGCGTGCGGCGGTAGCGTGCGATGTCCCTACTTCAGGTTGCCGTGTCTCACGAGAGTTTACCAGAGCTCGCGACGGCGGTGTAGACTTCGCTGAAAAGCGGGATTGACTGGTCTCCTCCCCCTTCTTAGCCGGTGCGGCGACAGAGCTTGAAACAACGTCTGACGGTGGTTCGACACGCGGTGTAAAGCGTGAACGAACGTGTACCGGAGTTTCCGAAGATTGCTGCGACAGCATCGGTATGTCCGACAGTCCTCTCGACGGGCGCGCAACGCTAATTGCGCTGTGCAAGGATCCTGCTGCGGCAGTTGGCATCAATTGAGCGTCCGGGGTTCGGGGAGCAGAAACGACTTCCGAATGCGGGGAAGGGGCTTGTACGACACGATCACGGCTGAACCGTTCCTGAGAATCACCAGCTTCCAGTACAACTGTGTCTCGGCTCACCGAAATGACTTTGTAGGGGCCATGCGCAATGGGCGAGAGTTTGTGGCGTTTCTCCTTCTCAGGGTTGTAGTATTCGTTCCTGACGAAGACGAACTGTCCTGCTTCCAGCGAGGGAAGGGGCCGACGGAATCGGGCATCGATATTTCGTTGATACGCGCGTTCCGCTCGCTTCATTGAAGATTTCGCGACCGGGACCATCCGTGTTAGCCAATCCTTCCATCGGAGGTAATGATCAACCGTTGAAGGGTACCTGTCCTGCGTTGACTATGACTCTATCGCCACAGGCGGCGGCGGACGCGAGAGCACCAGCTCGAAGGGTGATAACCGGTTACTCTGTGTACCTGCGTATTATACGCGTATGTCACGGTATCGGTGTACAAATCCCAAGTACGGGGGTGCTCAACCGTATATGCACGCAGAGCGGACAATAACGTTCGGTTAAACCGTTTCACCTGCCCATTAGCCTGGGGATGGTATGTCGTTGTAAACAGATTCCTGATGTCAAGTATTCTACAAATGTCTTGGAAGAAACGCGCGGTGAACTGCGGTCCGTTGTCGGATAAAAGACTAACCGGTGGACCGTAGACGAGAACCCAGTGACGGACGAATGCTTTGGCCACTGAACGTGCAGTAATCTTCTTCAACGGTACAGTCCGGATGAGTTTGGAGAACCTATCCGTTATTACGAGTAGAAACTTGTTACCACGTGAAGTGTGAAGGAACTCACCGAGGATATCGATAGCGACAAGCTCTAACGGGGCCCGTGCGGGGACCCGTTAGAACTTGTCGCTATACTTGTTCACGAGCACAGTGAGTACAAGACCGAACAATCGCGTAGCAATCCAACGCAAGTGCGGGCCAGTAGAAATGCCGACGCAACGTCGTGTAGAGCCTCCTTCCACCAGGGTGTGCAGCTAACTTCGAGAAATGCGAGAGATGCAATACTCTCGACTGAAGGGAATGGGGAACCACTATTTGTGACGAAGAAGACACAGTCCTTAGCAAGTAACCTTGTGAGTCAACTCCAAAAGGAATGTGAGCGCCTCCATTGAGTTGGGCACGAATCTTCGTACAAAACGGGTCTCCATACTGTTCGTGGATCAACTCTTTGGGAGTGATCGGTGCGAAGGATCCGGTATCCGGTTCGCCACCGTCAGCGACGAGCAAATCATCAACAATGTCATCTGAAACCAGATCATAACTTGAATTCTCTTCAAGGAGGAAACAAGTGATATCATCGTCATCGACGGGAAGGGTTTCCGCTTCCGTTCCTGAACGAGACAGAGCGTCAGCCTGGATATTTAGGGAGCCCGTTTTATAGAAGACTTCATAATCGAACTCAGCAAGGCGTAGTCTCCAACGCATCAGGCGGCCCGAAGGTTCCGTAACGGACATTAACCAACGCAAAGCGGAGTTTTCCGTATTAACGGTGAAGTGTGCGCCCATCAGATATGGTCTGAGTGTTTGCAGAGCCCATACCATGGCGAGGCATTTCTTTTCAGGGACTGAGTAGTTCCGTTCGTGGACGTTGAGCGTTCTGGACCAAAAACCGATTGGTTTTCGTTCCCCATCGGGAGTCGTTTGGAATAACGCACAACCAATTTGGTAATCACTCGCATCCGTATCCACGGTATAAGGTAACCCATCCTTAGGCAACGATAATATCGGTGCAGAGGTGAAAGCCTCCTTCAGACAGTGGAAACCTTCCACCTGTGCAGGGTTAAGTGGGCCCAGTTTTGGCGGTTGTCCTTTTCTGAGAAGATCATTAAGGGGTCCCGCAATCTTTGCGAAGCTTGGAATGAACCGTCGATACACGTTAAATAACCCTAGAAAGGAGCGGAGTTCCGTTTGGGTTCTCGGGTGCTTGGCCTCTTTGAGAGATTTGACTCGAGCTTCCTGTATCAGCAAGCGCCCAGGGCGAATGACATGGCCCAGGTACTTAACCGACTCGGTAAAGAATTCGCACTTCCTCAGCTTGAGGGTTACTCCAGCATCACGCAACGTGGTCATGATTTCACGAACGTGTTCTAAATGATCCTCCAAGATGTTGGAGAAGACTATGATATCGTCAAGATAGACGAGGCACGATCGCCATTTGAAGGGGGCCAAGAGGATATCCAACGCACGCTGGAAAGTAGCGGGAGCGTTTGTTAATCCAAATGGCATACGATTAAAGCGGTACAAACCTGAATGACAGACGAAAGTGGTCTTATCACGGTCTTCCGGTCTTACTGGTACTTGCCAGTATCCCCAGTTCGCATCCAATGTGGAGAAGACAGTCGCCTCACCGAGAGAGTCAATATACTCATCCATTCGTGGTATGGGGTACACGTCTTTCACGGTGGTGGCATTAAGGCGACGGTAGTTTATGCAAAAACGCCACGTCCCATCGGGTTTCGGAGCCAGTACTACTGGGGATGCCCACGGTGATTGAGCGGGCTCTATCACGCTTTCGCGGAGCATTTTATCCACATGAAACTGTTCCTCCTCCCTTGCCTTGGGGCCTGCCCTATAGGGGTGTTGAGCAATCGGCTTGGTGTCCGGTACTAGATCAATCCGGGGTTCCGTGGCCGAGACCTCCCCGAGGGATCCCTCCCACATTGAGGTGAACTCTTGCAACATATTTTGCAACTTCTAGCGGTGTGAATCCGGTACATGACCGAGATCCAGATCTTCTAGTTCCTTTACAGGGTCCAACTTATCGTAACTCGTAGGAACGGCCTTCTTTTCCGAATCTTTCGTGTTGAGCGACTCCACAGAAGAGTGGGAACCCTCCCCCTCCTTAGCATGAGGCGTATCATTTCGTTCTTGAACTAATCCGAGTACATCGGCTGCGCACACCTTTGTAGGGATTAAAGCCGTTGGATGCGGAAGTACAGTACCAACTACTTGGTTCTTCGCCAGGTACTGCGGCTTCTTGCCAAAGTTGGCTATCAAGACCTGAAAGGGGTGTTCATTTGAGATCTGAACGACACCATTAGCCAGGGCCAATTGATACTTCTCGTACAGTGAGGTGAGCGGTTGAACAACACGCAATCCTCTTGGAGCGGCAGTTACTGAAACCCACGCCTGTGATTCGGGCGGTATGGAGATTGACCGTGCGACACGTAGCTTGGGCGACTCCTTTGGAGGTGACGAATCCTGCAAGGGGGCCGGAAGAGGAACCAACTTGGATGAGGCACGCCGTAATGAACGACGAACTATCGGAATGATGGAACCATCTTCTAGTTCAACTTCTCGCGCACGCGGACGAATTGACTCTACGAAGCGATCGCAGAAGTCACATCCAAAGATAACGGGGGCAGCTAGCGTCTTACAGACGATGAATTCGAGCTGCATCGAACAGTTACCAATCCTGATCATCAGAGAAACCGTACCAGCCGTTTTCAACGGGTTGTTATTGGCATCAGCAACGTCCATGACGGATCCTTGTCTAACACGAGAACGTACTTCAGGCGGTATGAGAGATTCGACAATGAAATTGGGGCCGGCACCTGTATCCAGAATAGACAGATGACGCACCATATACTGGGCGGAAAGGCCAAAGTCAGCGAAAAATTTGTAGTTTCGCTTGGCCATTACCATGAATCTATCCAGTGACAGGTGATTCTTACACCGTATCCACGGGCGACGTAACTCACCGAGGTAGGCCGAGTCCACGTCTGTGGTGGTCAATAATTTCCTTTAAAGGATCTTGACCGGGCAGCGAGGCTTTGACGCCTCGGGCGCCGATGACCTCGACTCAGGCGCCTCTCTAAAAGCGACTCCCCCATTCAGTTTTCCTGAGCGGCATCCGTTTTCACGGGAATGATATTTCGCGGCATCGACGCGGTTAGCGGAGCCGGTTGCCGAGAAATAGAACCATCCGCCGAAGCGGCTTGACTCGCAGAAGCGGTGGCCTGGGAAGAACCAGTGTTGGGTACCGCTTCAGATTGAACTGGTGTAAACTTACGAGGAAACTCGGTCTTCGCACGCAAGTATGCGGTAACAGGAACTGATGTCTGTTCTTCCGGGGTCAGGGCTTCGTAGTTAACAACCAGTTTGGGCATCTCCCTCAGAGTCATGATACACTGCGGGGGCGTGTGTCCATGGTCGTAACAAAGGTAACAGATCAATGTCTGGTGTCTCCCGATGTTTCGGTTGTCCTGAACCTTCACCGCCGACGAGCGCGTATCCACCCAACCAGGTCTTTGGTAACGATTTCCGTTAGCATACGAGACTTGTGGGCCGCGAACGCGGTGGCAATCTGCATACAGCAGTTGACTATCCGGTTCCACCGAAGGTTCCGTTGTGGACGGGAGCTCCGTTGTGGGTATGGAAACAAGATCATGCTGAGTAAAGTAAACATTATCAACCTCACGTCGAGAGTACTCCTGGGGCAGAAGTGAAACTGATGACGAGGCGGCCTCCATGTGTAGGGCCTGCAATCTGACTTGGCTTCCGGAACGGGCACGTAGAGCATCTCCTTCCGCCTTCGCGTACTGTACCAACTCTAAGTAGGTAACCTTTCTCCTGTCTTCCCGACGTTGGGCCACAAGAGTGTGAATAGCCGGATCTAATCCGTCGATAAACATTGTACAACGCTCGCTAGCGGAATAAACATTGCCACATCCGTGGAAGGCCTTGTTCAGTCTAACTGAGTACTCGGTCTCCGTTTCCTTCGGGCGTTGCTTAGTATCGCGCAGGGCCAGGATAGCTTCATGTATTGCGGTTCCTGTCCCGTACGAGCATAGCAAATACTGAACGGCTTCGGGCCAACAAGTGACCCCTCCTTCAGAGGCGCGAGACGAACCTCTTACAGAGTTGAATTGATCTTCAGCGATTCCACGTAAGAAATACGGTAGGGCGACGTAAGCCTGTCCTTCACTCATTCCTAGTATATCCGCCTCCGTTACAAAGCGTGAAAGAAAATCCAGAACGAGAATCGGATCCTCTACAGTAAAATTCTGGTTACGAAACGACAAAGCCATCCGCTTGATGCAGTCTTTTAGCTTCCCAGTTCCACGTGGTGTACGATCCAAAGAGGAATCTTCCAAACGGTAGTACCGGTATGATAAAAGCTTCCTGTACAAAGGGTTAGTAGGCTTCAGTTCCTTCAAACCGGAGTGCTTTCTTCCCTTCTGTCGGGCTCTAATCTCAACATGGGTGGCTGCTGAACGACGCGAGTGCGATGAATGAACGCGACGGTCACCGTCAGCAGACGAGTCAGACGAAGCGGATTCCGCAGAGCGGTTAGAATTCACCGATGACCGGGACGAGTCCGAGTCATAGTCGTTGTCATTCCGTTTCCGGGAGCGGTTCTTCGTGCGAACACGGTCACCATGTCAATGGGAAACCACAGCTGGTGGGTCTGCGACATTTTCATCACCTCTGATGGTATTTTCCAACGTCTCCAGATGGGACAGAACCCGATGAAACTTCGAGTCAACATCCTTCACCATATCTGGGTAACCCCTCAAAACCTCCAAAACGGAATTAACATCAGTCCGTAAAGTACGTAGATCTTCAGATACACCTCCGAGGAGATCGGCATCAATCCTCATACGGAGTGCATCAACTTCATTGACGAGGGCGGCGTGAGAACTTTCAAGCACCGAGGTCTGGGCTTGAAGGTTCTGCACTTGAGCCTCCAACTCGACAAGGAATGCGTCCTTCTCCGCAGCTGCAGGTACGGAATTCCTAAGCGGAGCATCCGATGAACCAGCAACTGGCAGTTGGGAGGACTTAGTCGATAGCTTCCTGTTTCCAGATCTGCGGTTATCAACATCCGAACGTTCGGGAACTGACCGCGATCGCGGGGGTAAGTCAGCGCCGACTTGTCGCGACCTAAACTGAACCGAACCACGGGATCCAATTCCAGAACCCATAATGGAGGACACTGAAACTGATCGGAAGAGAAAACAAACAACAAACAAACAACAAACGAACAAACCTCAAATGAGCGAACATCCACTCCTAAGAGGTACCACGCAACCACTTGTGGGAGAACACACCCGAACAATCGGCGATCCTCAACAACACAGTTGGTCACAACGCAAAATAAACTTCAACGAGTAATTTGGCAACCAGCTAGCTAATCCGGTAAACCGAGATCACAAAACACATTTCGCTGGTCTTCTAGGTCGGGAGACCAGTTTGTAGTGCAATACCCCGAGATGGGAGCAGACACACAAGGGTGTTCGACGTCCTCCTCTGTGAGGGTAGCGCAGCGGCAAAATCACCTTCGGTGAGCACACGAAGCCGGGTGTAAGACCGGGACTCACCGTCACGACTAGCGTACAGGTGTAGAAACCAAGACAGACCACGAAGTGGGAAAGCGGAAAATGCAGCGACACACGAGTGGTGGGCGACGCGCAAGAGCGGTGCGGTGTCCACACGAGTGGGGCGGTGGTAGCGGAGCAACGGTAATCACCGGTAGTCGCAGAAACAACGACACCTGTATACGGGACAAAAGAACAATAACCGCTGTAAAAGCGTGCACAGAAACAAGCAGAGTAGTGGTAAGAATGTGCTGAAGCTCCACGAGGTGGGTAACTAGGCCTTCACAGGATGGCGTCTCTCCAGATGGAGGTGGACACTCACCAGGGAACCTGATTTAGAGCCCGATACTCGCTTGTTGCGTTTACTTTGACCCGGGCAGCCGGAGCTCACACACATAAGTAGTGGTGGCCCGCGCCTTGACAGTACAGTAGTAATTAACTAATAATATCCCTAAGGGGGTGCGAAACTCTACACACGTGTGGCACAAGCCAGCAATGCTGTGCACTACACTTTCCAACCAAATTGGGGCCCTTCAAACGGAAACAACATACCGGTGTAACACTCATACTCCATGGTAGAGAGGTTAGCATCGCCAACGCGGAATATGACTGCACCACGTGCTGATACCGCTATTAGCGTTGCACTTCAGTGCCAAACCTTCTCTCCAGTTCTCTGAAGGAAGAACTTACGCTCTCACCGGAAGCAACCGCGAAGAAGATTAAAGTCGCCGTTGGAAGCTCGAGTGTAGTACGAGGCGTCGTCAAAGACGTTCCTTTATTGTTCGGTGAATCAAAGACCTTGCTAAACTTTCTGGTTGTGGATGACCCACCGGTGGATGTGATTATCGGTTCCCCGACCTTGGAGAACATTCAAGCTTGCATCGACATGGGAAATCATACCATGACCGTGACTATAGAAGAAAAGGAATCCGTATTAGATCTCGAGTATGATGAACGCATCCCTGATGAGAAAGGATCCAAGACTGATAGTGAGGATTTCACCTCAGAATCAGAAATCTATCGAGCGTCTTCCAGCTCTGAAAGTGATGAAAATCAAGAGCTGGTTGTGGCTCTAGCAAAGGAGATCAAATCACACCGGACAATTGGTGACGACGAAGGGGAAGGGCACATTCCCCTGCTCTTAGAAAAAGATGAAGATAATGATATTGAGGAAGAGGACCTACATGTGCTTATCCTGAACGAAGAGGAAGAAGACCTAAAATCAGCATTACTCGCGACAAAGGTCAACAATCTTTCCTAACGGTCACAGAGGCAGCTCTCTTCAACAATTATAGACTCGAAAGCCGTTGCTTGGTCCCTGGAGGACCTCAGAACTGCTGATGTCCCTGTCAAGCATTCTTTTGAGCTAAAGGATCCAGAACCTCTAACTTTGTGGGCAAGACGTCCCCCATCGCGACATAACGATTTGGTAAGGAGTGGGATTGACAAAATGCTTCGTGCAGGAATCATCACACCAGCAAACTCTGCCTGGTCGTTCCCTATTGTGATCGCGACAAAGAAGGATGGAAGCCCAAGATTTTGCGTGGATTACCGCGCATTGAATGCTAAAATGAAGTCTGATCGATGGCCATTACTACGCATAGAAGAAGTATTTGATGACCTTAGTAGATCCTCATTATTCACAACTCTAGATTTGTTTTCAGGATATTGGCAAGTGAAGATGGCCAAGGAGTGCAAAGAGATGACGAATTTCATCTGCGGACTCGGTACATTCAAGTTTGAAGTCATGCTATTCGGATTGATGAATGCACCTGCCACATTTCAAAGAATGATGGACGCCGTCCTGAAAGACTTATCCTTTGTCCACGTCTACTTGGATGACATTGTAATCTTCTCCGACAATATTGAGGATCATCTGATGCATTGCGAAAAAGTAATTGACAGGATTGTGTCACACGGGTTGAAGATTAAGCTGACTAAGTGCACTTTTGTGCAGCCTCGAGTGAAGCTTTTGGGACACATCATCGACAAGATGGGAATCGCGACGGACCAAGAGAAGGTCAAAGCTATACAGGAAGCCCCACACCCTACCTCCGCGACAAAGCTAAGAAGTTTCCTTGGATTGGCCAGTTACTAACGAAGATTTATACCTAGGTTTGCTGAAGCATCTGCTGCCTTACATGAGGCCACATCACCAAAGAAAAAGTGGCGCTGGACCCAAGAAATGGAAGAAGCTTTCCTATGTCTCAAAGCGAAGCTGGTGAAACCCCCTGTGCTAGGGTTTCCAGACTTTGATGAACCTTTCATAGTTGAAACAGATGCATCCAGTGTTTCCCTAGGGGCAGTCCTTTCTCAGAAGAAAGAAGGCAAGCTACATCCAGTACAGTTTGCTAGTCGTACAATGAGTGCCACTGAGAGACGTTATTCAGCCTGTGAACGGGAAGCTTTAGCCTTCATCTTTGCGCTGAAAAAGTTTTGTGTTTATTTGTTATCTTCTCTCCCATTCACACTCATTACTGATCATCAGGCTTTGCAGTATGCGTTTAGAAAATGGGATATACACGGGAGACTTGCAAGATGGATGTATTTTTTTTCGGAATATGACTTTGAGATAAAGTACAGGCCGGGGGCAAGTAATCGTGTTGCATATTACTTGTCGCGCATAGAGGTATCTGCAGATCAAAACACAGATGAAACCGTATTGGCAGTTTCTTCAGAAGAACCGATATTCGAAGATTTAGAGCAATTCCTTGTTGATACAGGGAACTAAATCTTGGTATTGACATTGAAAGCTAAAGATCCCCTCGCACGTCGCAAGATCAAGGGAAATGCTAATAATTATATGGTATGGAACGAAAGACTCTTTCGTAGCACGAAGAAAGGGCTCTTGGTGAAACCCGGGATAGGGAAGCAACTACAGATCTTAAGGAGTTTTCATGATTATATTGGACACTGAGACGTTAATAGTACCAAGTAATTTGTGCTAGAACGTTACTGGTGGCCAGAGGTATATAAGCATGTTGCGGAGTACGTGAAAAGTTGTGATGGGTGCCAGTCAGCAAAGCATGTTCCGGCGTATCGAACTACGCTCTGATACCCCTTGACGGGCTTATTTCATATGTTGTCTATCGATTTTGCTGGGCCTCTGCCCAAGACAGTCCGGAAGAATCGATTCATGCTGGTGGGAGTAGAACATGTAACAGGTTGGCCGATTGCGAAAGCCACACCGACATCCACCGCAAAAGAAGTGATTGAATTTCTTAAGGAAGAGATCGTGGCCCCATTCGGATTCGGCCTACCTCGCGTTGTGATCTCAGGTAATGCCACTAGTTTTACAGCAAAGACTTTGTCAGAATTCAACAAACGCCACGGCATCACATGGAAAACGATGATGGCAAACGCACCAATGTCGAATGGCAGAGCTGAGCGGATGATTGGCATTCTAAAGAATTCCATGATGAAGAGCATCTTAAAGTGCCAAGAGCCTTGGTATGAAGTTCTACAGAAAGTACTGTATGGATACAGGGGCCGTCATCTGAAGAACGGGCCTTCTCCATTTGAATTGCTGTATGGTGTTCCCCCACGCATGTCACAAGATGACCTGTCCGCTCTCGTCACAAGCGGTGGCGAGTTACATCGAGGGGTGGAATTAGAGTCTGCCTTGCGCCAAAGGGCCACGCGAGCCCTGAAGCACGCAAACTCCCAGCGAGCTGCTAAGGATAAAGTCTTTCATATAGGAAATGAACTACTAGTAGCTCGAGGGGCAAGTATGAACAAAGCCAGGAAATGGCCCCCGTTTACATCCAAGTTCTATGGTCCTTGTACAATCATTACAGCTACGCATCCTGCTTATACTCTAAGTTCAAGGCATGGAAAGATAAGCAGGAGTCCTATTCATGCTCGACGTCTGGTCCCATATATAAGAATACCAACGATTCTGGAGAACTGAAAGGAAGGTGAGCACAGATGAATCATTGGCTATAACAATATAGTATGAAACCTTGATATATGAACTTAAGAAAGCAGATGCATGCATGCAATTTTTGCGCAGTTTATTGAATCAATGCATAAGTGGTGGACGGCTAGTACTTGATGATGAAGCCTAATCGAGGACAATAACTTCCTCCTCAAGATGTGACGCATGCCTACGGCGACGTTTGCTGTGGTTGTCGTGACGGTGACGGGTGCGCTTCGAGTTGCTTCTTGGTGTTAAGACTAGTTTCCGGATCTCAGATGCATACATGAATGTCGAACCACCACCAAGACAACTTTCCAAACCTTGCTCGCATAGCTGAAGCCGGTACGCTTCGGCACAGTCCATAGTGTGTTTGCGATCGGTATCGATCGCAACCGTATGATAGACCCCGCCAGAACCACGAAGTGTTAGCAGATAAACACCTGCAGGAAGGTCGATAATCTGGCGAAGAGAAAGGGCAGTACCGAACTGAACTCTCTCCAGGTTTGCATCTTGTTGCGACAGCTGTTTTTGAAGATCTGGAAGGTCCCTAATACGTGGAGGAGGAATCCCAAAGTTCTCGAATGCTTCCAGGTATTCCAGGAACTTACCCCAATAATCATGACAGACGGGCGATTGGAGTGCAAACAATCCATTACAAAGCGCTACGGGGAGACAAAGGCTCGTCTCGTCCCGGAAGCGAAAAGGATGCTCATTCTGAAGTTCGTAACCCCGAAGTTCGGGGTTGTCTTCACGAGACTGCCCGGTGGACATCTTTAATTATCGTCCCGGATGGTGAGAGCACCACTCGTCAATCGCGGAGATGGCAATGATACGACCGTCAGTTCCAAACCGGAATCGATCCAAAGAAGGGACCTTATGGGTATGATTTCCGGGAGTGCCGAAAATGCGAAGAGTATACAAATCGATCGCATGTTCCTGTTTGGTAATTTTGTCGACACCAAAGTACCAGTGGTACTTGTATACAATCTTCTCAATCATCCAATCACAACCTGGCAGTGCCGATTAATTTGTGTTGTCTTGCACAGATAGTATAAGTCCGAGGCGATACAAATCTTCGAATGAATACTCCCTCCATGGACCTTCATCGAGAAAGAGTAAGATATGGGGCCCAAGCAGTTGAAACAACTCTTCCTTTGAGCACCTATCTTCATCACCATTGGCACATCTGATAACATACTTCCTCGGGCCTATGTTTCCAGATTGTACAGACACCTTTTTGACATCGCATCGACTGGAATACTTTCGGAGAGTGCCCTCGCCAAAACTGTACGGTCCTTTCTTGGCAACTTTCGTAGCGATTCGTTCTTCCGGAACCTGGCCCTCAAGAGTTCTCTCGGTAGTGGTATGGGTCCGTGCCATCCTTGGTGTATGTTCTGCTACTATGACCCCGTAAGTCAATTTGTGTTAAGAGTATACTAGGAGACTGGTACTCCAGCTTAGTACGTCTCAATTAATACGGATTAAGCTTACAGTACGTGTACAGTAGCTACAATATTGAGGATAATTGACCCTGTGGAACAAGCACGAAAGAGTAATAAGAGAGAGAACTTGGAGGACGGGACGCCAAGGTACAGGAGCGCAAGGATGGCTTTAGCCGAAGTGCGGCAAGAGCAAGTGGTGCTGGATGACGTGCCAGAGCGCAGGGTAGAGGCAGGCAGTGCAGTGAGGGTGCATAGGGCCAGACGGAGTAGGCAGTACGGCGGTGGCGCGTTGGGGCGAGGCAAGAACGCGAAATGAGGTTGGGATGACGGGAAAGAGGAGGAAAGCAAGAGGAAGGAAAGTGCGCTGATATAGGCGCCGGTGGCAGCGGCTTGGGAGGCGGACTGTAGAGGCTGTCCACGTGGATATACCTGACTGGCGTGCATGGCACGCCAGTCTCTATGAAGACGTCTGACTGGCCCTCTGACGATCTCGCCGGAGGGCCAGAGTCAATAAAAGCCGGCCCCTCCCCCCTTCCCATACGAAGGGGGAGGCAAGCCACTTTGTTGCATACAAACTCTAAAGCCGGAAGTTCTCATACGAGAACTTCTCCTGCCATCAGAACCCTAGACACGCGGAATTCACGAATATCGGCACGTGTCCAGCGCTGTTGGCTTCTAAGGGACATGAGGCTGAACCTACTCGTAGTAGAAGGTAGGAATTCAGCCAATCAGAAGCAAGTGTTGACCATCGATCAGCGAGTGGAATAGACGAGTCTCAAGCTAGTCTAAACATAGTTTTTTCAAATCCAAATATAGCCTGGAGTTCATCCAAACCCGTCGCCCTAAACCACCTACAGCCACTAACGAAGCGCCAAGTGAGAGCCCAGATTTGAAAAAACAATTTCGTTTTGCACCAAAACTGCAAGAAAAAGAGATTTCTGTTTAACCCTTTTGACCCAAAAATCTCAACACCCCCCCTACTATAATGATTTGTTCATTTGTTCATGTATGAGGGGGGTGTTGTTGATTGAAAAGAGGCGTTGTGCCAATAAACACGCCCGCACGCCCCCGTCCGCGCGAACAAAAACCTCTCTTGGCGCAACGCCTCTCTTCCATTCAAAAACTTCACCACCACCACCACCAGCATCAACAGCAGCAGCAGCAAAACTCAAAGCTTACTTACTGCTGCTGCATGCTGCCTGCCGCTGCTGCTGAGTGGCTGGCATTACATTAAATGAGTGCAGTGCCAGTTACTCAGCATTAGCTGTGTTATGATTTTTCATCATGTGCTAGGACATATTTTCTAATAGGTTCCACTTTTCATTTTAGTTACACAAAACTACATTTATTAGGAGAGTCTCCTTAGCATTACAGTAAAAAGTTCTATATAAGGACCTCGCTGCAATCGTCGGCATTCCGTCTCTCTCTTCCCTCCGCCAGCCTGGACTGGAGAAGAGCGTCAACGTGCCTCCCCCGCAACGGTCAAAATAAACAATACTTTTCATTTTTTCTGTTTTATTTCCATTAATTTCTGAAAAGTAAGATAATCCTTGATAACAGCACCAGTTGACTTGCATGACACATGGCTTTTTGCACTGCGTAAGTGCAGCACAATTTACAGAGCATATGTACTGCACTGGCGCAGTGCCAAATGCATCTCGCTTCCTGACCCTAACAACTACTTTCACCTCCAATTTCATGCTTGGCCAGTAGCACAGTTTCGTAACCTTTTGCTGCTTTGAGCACTGTTTGCGGGCCTGGGACCTAGGCAAGACCGAGCTCATGAGCCGGTCACCATAATAGTAGCCCACTGAGAACCATGGATCTGGGAAAGGTCAGGTGCTCCTCTGTGGTATACAGGTCGTTTGACGGCGATTCAGGAACTCTGAGGGTTTCCCGGACCTAATAACAACCTTTGCTGTGCAGGATCTTGGTCGGCCGCCATTTTGTACCTCTTGGGACCTGAAAGCACACTTCGGTGTGTGAGTAAAGGCAGACCAATCCTTACAACCGGACGCGGGTTAAACATCAAATGGCTTGAAAACTGGCTGGGCACACTCTGCCCTTCATAATCCGACAGGAGTGTGTCGAGAGTCCCCGTGCTGCTCACGAATGCATCGGGTAAATATCATTCTTTCGGCAACTGTTTTTAATTTCTCATGCGACTACGCCCGGTGAGTGCTGTAGTTCAATGCTCGGAAGCGAGAGTGCACCCAAAGATGTTCGCGATCTTTCTTCGTTAGATGTGAGCCCAGTTTGGTACAGCCCTCCCAGGATTGGCACGACTATGTCTGGTTGTAAGGCGAAGGCCACCCGTCGCGACTTGCGCAGGGAGGTTGAGACAGGAATCAAGTATCCGCAGGAGCTATGTGTGGGGGTGGTCGTTTTCTAGAATGTTGAGGTCTCCACGTTAGTGGCACGCGCAAACACGAGCCGTGGGTAACGGGAAAGCTTTTCTGTAAAGGAAAAAGTAAGGAGGAGCAGAGTCACCAGTGTCGTGACGAAGACTAACGGCAGTGCCGGTAAATAAACGTTATACAAGGCGAACACCAATACAGTTGGGATAAAAATCCGAATAATGCGGTCCTTTAGATAGGCAAGAGGGTTAGACTTTCCGTATGCTACGGTGCTTCCCTCCAAGAAGGAGTAGAGAACACACGAAGGCGGGGCGGTCTAGAGCCAATTACCCAGGTTGAGGTCCCTTGTTGGGGAAGGTTTAGTAGTACGACGGCAACTCGCCGGCGCACAAAGTACTAACCCTCCCAGAAATGGGTGCAAAAATAGTAAATAGAATAAACTAAACTACTCCACTTTGGTCGTTCATGCCCACTACTGTGGCCAACGGCCAATTGATTGTTCCGTGTCCCACATGTCAAATGCACAATTAGTGGTCGTAGTTCATGCAATGACTACATTACCCAAACATTCGAGAAATCAACCAAGTACCAAGAATCTCTCCTGAGGGCATTGCACTTCAGTTGCAACGCAAAAAACTGCAAATATTTTTTCACTTTGACCATTGTGTTATATTGGAACTATTCTGGAACACTGCCAAGTTTTTTACCGTTTTAAAAAATTAGATTTGATTGTTGCTTTTTTGTAAATTAAAATAAGGCGAGGAGGTCCACGTCCGAGCTCTCGTGGGGCCAGACCGAACTCTGGAGGTGCTCGAGTCAATTCTTGACGTGCACAAGCCAATATCGGAAGCGCCAAAGCGATTTCGGGAGGTGCCAGAGCCAATTCGGGAGGGACCAGAGTGAGCTCAGGCTGCCCAAGGCCAGGAGCTGGACGATCGCGACGATTACCACTTCCTCCCGCTCCAGATGAGGTTGCAGTTAATGAGAGCGGAGTGCATGTGCAAAGTGTAGTGCAATGCACTTCAGGCGACTTAGAGAAGATGCGTATCATATATCACATATATCCCGTGTGATTTGCGAGTGTTGGCTATGAGATACAGTGTCCCTGCTGGGATGCCACGCGGCTGTGGATACGGGTCTGACGTGTACTAATATATGGTAACCTGGAGGATATCGGAATAGACGGATGGTTGCATAGAACTTTCCCAGTATTTTGGGCTATTTTAGTTTTAATCCTTAGATTGCTTTCCTCATTAGGAGGCTCGGGCATCTCCCGATCTGGGAAGTGCCACGTGTGGTGCCCTGCAAACCCTAGTGTCAGACACAGTGGACGTGCCTACTTAGGTGATGGCTCCTCGCCATCACCTCCTCCTAGTAAAGGCAACTGAGGCTCATCCTTGAGGAGTACTCTTTGCAGAGTGTCGGCTCTGGTGCCTACCACCTACGCGAGCTTCCTTATCCAATTTGGGAGGAACTACGACTGCGCACGGTAATAATAACCCCTCAGGGTCATCCAGGCATTCTGGTCCGAAATGTACCACTTTATTTACATGCGTTTTTCCTGTTGTTTTTCCTGCGTACCTAGGACATTCTTTCGCCTCTGGATAGGGTTATTTCTTCGTTATTTCTTCTCTCTGGTGGGTCCGAGAACCTCTCTTTTGGGATCTGTACAGTGCCTTGCTTACGAATTCCTTTCTCTCTTGTTTTCCCTTTTTCCTACTTGGAATACAGTTTCTATGGCTTCTACGCCGAACGTGCCAACCCTTTGCGTACCTGGGTATTGAACACAACCCCCCATCTCCGTGAGGTGTCCAAAGTCACAGTCTTTTTTGCACCCGACACCTTGCGATACGGAGGGTTCTGCCAGCCAATCTACCCAATCAGGGAGCAAGGCTTCGAACACCTTGAGTGTCCCTCCTCTCACGAGGTTTGAACTACACAAATACCCATTGTTCCAGCCGTGGAAGAGTACGAAATTACTCCCGCACCTACGTCCGTTGCTGGGGCAAGTGGTTCCAGGTTCAAATCACGACCAACTTCCTCTCCTTTGCCTCCGTCTCTCCCACCAATTCCTGCGCCTGCTGTCGATGATGAGGGCAACACAAACGTGGAGACAGATGCGCGTCCTCTTCCGCACGTTGAAGAAGAACAACAGATGCCCGTTCTGATGGAAGCGGAAGAGGGTGAGATCAATCCTTCTCCCTTACAGCCGCTGCAGCAGCCTTCTTTGCCGCAAGTTGAAGAATAACCACAGATGCACATTCCGATGGATGTAGAAGAGGATGAGATCACTCCCGCTCCCTTACACCCGCCACAGCAGCAGCCGCAGCAGCCGTAGCACCCACAGCAGCAGCTTGATACGAAGATCATGCAGTGTGCTGGACGTCCGGATCGAGGACTGTATTGCATGCACTATGCGTGGGATACTGTGGCAGATGAAGCTCAGAATGATCCAGCCATCCGTGCAAGCGTTCCAGAGTTTGAGAAGCTTTCTACTGCGGGTCAAAGGATATGCGGAAGATGAGGCGAGCACGCACACACGCTCTCCTTCTGCCCGTACCAGGACTGGACCTTGAGAATTCATAGCTGCAAGTACTGTGGATGCGTTTTACTTGGCAAAGAGACCACCCGAGTGTGCTGTGGTATGAAAAAAATATCAGGATGGGGCTCCACTTTCCGCAGAAGGCATAGCAACGAGTTTTTTCGAAGTTTTTATACCCTGAAAGCGTTTAAATCCCATTTCCTCAACTTTATTACACTCTTTGGGTCGATGCAAGCGATAATGGACATGTCTTATGTCACGGGAGGTGGTCCTTGCATTCTCATAATTGAGGGCAACGTAGCTCTCGCTCTCCCCACGCAGAACCAGAACAACACGCGCTACAGATTTATGTGAGGTACCGTTCCGCCTTGCTTGGATCCATCTCACTATGCGCGTGCCAATCTGCGTGCGTTCATTCAGGACATCAAAGTAAGAGACATCGTACACAATTTGTACGATGTGATCCAGCCGAAGCCAGAAGTGGTGCGCGAAGGTTTCCGATCCATGCTTAGCACGCAACAGCAACAGCAGCAACAACAAAAAAATGCGGAGACCGTCGTGGATATCAGTGTGCAAGCAGCGTAACAAGGAGTAGTGGTACTTGGATACGAAGAAACCAGAAGTACTACAGTCAGTGCTCCTGCAGGTCCTCTCCCTGAACCTGTTCCTGATGGGGGGCCAACCATGATAAGACCGCTCGTGGTTGATTCTACTGGCCTGTAACGAGTGGAGTCCCAAGTACCGCGCTTGGTAAAAGGAACCGTTACAGAAGAGCACGCTGCAGTGACGACTACTGCTGCTGCTGGAGCCGCAAACAATGCATAACTGCAGTACTGACTTCTAAAACCGGCATCCAAACTTGCAGAGAAGGGCAATTTCCTTCTTCTCTACCCGTAAAGTGATCACCACGAAACGTTTGACATCTGCCTGTTTCTGGATGCAAAAAACTCCACACAGCAAAGCTCAAGTCTCAGCGTCAACGAGTGGAAGCTGTGAAAGCTCACCTGGGCTGAGAATGCAAAGCGACGTCTGTACTCAGACAGCGTCCTTCTAAACAGTGGACCGTTGATGCAGATGTGGATGCTCCGCAAGCACACAAATATTGAGGACATGCCACTACGTTTCCTGGAGAGAGAAGAAGAGGCACATATTGTACAAGAGCAAGAGATGCAGCAAGTACAACAGCAAACAGGTCATCTGTAGCCATCTCAGCTCGCGTAAATGGGACACATCTTTCTAACCAATGACTCCGTCAACTCAGCAGCGTACTGCAAGAACAAGCGCATAGATGTACAGTCGATCGTAGAATGGAGAAGACTGCCTTCTCTATGCATTACAATCACCATGAAATTCTGGCGAGAGGACATCCAGCGCCTTGGTATGGACACCAGCAATCGCAGCGCATTAACCGCACAGATTAACCGCCATTGACCGTTTGACTGACCCGATCTGACTGGTACGTTGTAAAACCAGTACGCCAATGACTTCATGAAGGACTTGCAGAAGAACTCGGAGCACATGTTCGAAAAGAAGTGCCTGGGCTTGCATCCAAGCTTGAATTTCAAGAACGCAATGTGCATCATCATCACATGCTCGTGTGGCTCGAAGGAGGCGTGATTGAAGACTTTGATGTCATCGAGGAGCTGATTCGTGCAAAACGTCCCCTTCCAGGCGAAGACGACGCATTCCGTGGCCTCATTCGTTCCATGCACAGGCACTGCCACTCCCCCTATTGCCGGAATCGCGTTGGGCTGTGCAAGTTAAGATACGACAGCAACATGATTGTGCAGGAGATGTACATTGAAGAAGGCACGACTCGCGTGATCTACTGCAGCAGAAGGCAAGAAGACCTCAAGATTGTGCCGTACAACCCAACTCTGGCCAAGAAGTACCGCTCCAGTATCAAAGTAGAACGCACGCAAGGAGGTGGTGCAGTGGCCTATATCATGAAGTACGCGTTAAAGCAGCCCAAAGCTCAGAAGGTGATGCTAAATTTGGGTGGTGCTAATGAGACATGCACGCAGAACGAGCAGCAACAAGAGCCGCAGGTGCAGAACGACATTCGGGCATACATGCAAACGCGTATGGTGGGCGCCGTCAACACAGCTTGCAGAATTTTCAAGTTTCAACTTGTTCACATCGTACCAAAAGTAGAGTGTGTGGCCATTCACTTGGAAGGAGAGCGAACGCTTCTGCTCAGAGGTCCAAATCAAAGCCATTCGGCATCGCAGCCGTCTACGTTGGAGAGATACTTTGCCAGGCCCGAAGCATATGCTAACCTTTACTACCTTTTGTACTTTGAAAACGTTCGATAGTATCGCACGCTTCCAGCCCGCTTGCTTTACCAATACGAAGGAGACAGCACTCAGATGCCCACAGACGACTGCAATCCGCCCTTATACGTGGTAGAGCACACGGAAAACGAGCAGTGCGTCACAAAGATCAGAGGTGTTTCACCGTCCGACATTGAGCTCTTTGTTCTGCGCTTGCTGCTCATAAATTATGGCTCGAGCTCTTATGAACACGCAAAGATGGTCAACGAACAGCATTATGAAACTTATCGTGAAAATGCGACTGCAAGCGTACTGCTAGCGGACGGATCCGAGTTTGGTATTGCATTTCAAGAAGCAGTTCAGATCTACAGCGCGCCCTCCTAGCTACGACGTCTGTTTGTCACACTATATCAACAAGGCGCAGACCCAGAGAAGATGGCCGTCGTAAACTGGGAGGCACTATGTAGCGACATAAACACCAGTGATGAGCAGCAACGAAAGCAAGAAATGTATTGACGTGTGGTAGAGATTTCAGCCCGGCACAGTGGACGACTGCTACGCGATCACAGCTTCTTCTCACAAAACCTACAGCAGGATGAGGCAGCATTGGCTGAGACAAATCGAGCTACAACAACTCGAGACGCGCGAGTGGTACGAAATGCGTCAACGTTGCCGTCGAGGTACGCCACCTTAAAACCTCGCAAAATACAAGTCATTGACAGCCCCCCATTGCCAAATTGCAACAACGGCAGGCGCTGCAGTAGCGAACAAGCACTCCTGGAAACGTGTTCTTTGTGCAAGGATCCGCAGGGACCGGAAAGACATACGTGCTCAACCTCGTTCGTGGTATTGCTGAGTCGGAAGGAATGCTCGCCGAAGTGACTGCTACAACAGGCATTGAAACATCGTTGTACGAAGTTGGCCGCAATTTATATAGCCTGCTCGGACTGGGTTTAGCTGACAAGAACAGTAAAAGCAGCACTACAGCCACTTTGTGAAAGTGCGGCCCCCAATCTCAACGTGTGGAACTGCTATGCGAAATACAACTACTCGTCTTGGATGAGGCGTCCATGCTCTCACGAAAGCTTTTGGAACTCATAGATGCGTTGAACAAAGATCGTCGCTGCAGTGGAATGGGAAACCCGCCTCCGTTTGGGGGCTTGACCATCGTTCTATCTGGCGACTGCTCCCACCTGCTTTCAGTGGTGCCGAGCCAAATGGAAATCTGAGACGATGGTACACAAAAACTCTCAACGAACTGCCGTGGAAGAATGATCTGTGGACATTGTGCCCGGTTCAAGTGATGTACGTCACCGAACAAGTACCCCAAGCCGATGATTCGGCATTTGCGTCGCTGCTACGTTCCATTGCATGGAACAGAATATACAACAACGTTCCACCACCACTCAGATCTACCGGTGGCATGCAAACCGCTTACCAATTCCTGTGGAAGTGGCTCACAACAGGACGCAAGGAGGATGTGGATCTCAACAAATTGCTTGCGTCCACAAACCAGTTGGCCTACGAACATAATGCGGCAGCACTCGATCTGTTTCCTAATGAGCGCTTCACTCTTCTGTCAGTGACAACGGTGCAACCTAATCGTGGACAGAACCCAGAGTCTGACTTCGCCAGTACTATCGTTCCCGAGTTTGCATAGCAGTAGGCGACTACTGGAGTACCGCCTCATAACTTGGACTTGAAGATCGGTGTGCCACTTATGGTAGTTCGGAACGTGCTGCGTCTGTCTGTGGTCAACGGAATCTGTTCGTAGTCGTGCGTGTCGATCACTTTGCGATGCAGATGGCTCGATTCCACGAAAACGGACAGGTTCTGGAACGAAAGCTCCTACATCGTATCGACTTCGAGTTTTCTTTCGCAGATATTCGCATGATTCGAAGGCAGGTCCCCATTCGTCTCGCGTTTGCAGCTACCGTTCAAAAAGGACTGGGAAAGACCTTGGATAGCTTGGTTGTGAATTTCCAATCCAACTTCTTCTGCGCCGGTCAGTTGTATGTCCCATTGTCGCGCGTTGGAAGGAAAGACTATGTGCTGCTCCTGCATGACCTGCAGTTTACATCCCCGAATGCTCACAAAATTCATCCCATGCCTGTGGTCATCTCCAACCCAGTGCTGCCTGACGCCATTCAGTTCTGCATCGCTCCACATCCATAATCATATTTCTTGCGTTTTTCATTCATTGAATTAAACTACTTGCTTTTCTTCTTTTGCTTTCTCCATCCTTTTCTTCTTCCCACCGCTTTTTATAACTCTTCCACAGCAGCGCGCAGCGCCGCCCGTGGCTGAAGGCCCTTTTCTCTTGGCTCTTCATTATAATGGTTTATTGAAGTATGAGGCGTTACATGTTGATTAACGGTAGGCGTTTCGAAAATAAACGCGCGCAGACGTTCCCTACGGAACCTGGAAAAACGTCTTTCAGCTCAACACCCACCTTCCATTCGAAACATTCAGCATCAGCAGCAGCAAAGCTCAGATATCATTGGCTGCTGCTATATTTTGGCTGCCTGTAATGCTTATTGGCTGGCATTGCAGTCGTGTTTGGCAGTGCGTGCCAATTACAAGTTACTGTAGGTTTTAAACCCTACTACATTGCCAGCCACTCACAAACAAGTGCGCGGCCACTTGCAACACTATTCTATAGTCATATCGGCGCCGTGGCCCTTATATGTTTGTAGGACGTTTGCGGGCGATAGCAAGCACGGAAAGACTGCAAATCCTCTAAGTATTATACCATACTCACTTTGGACGCTGCTTCACTTATTGATTTACAGACCTTTTCTGACCGATAGAGAGCAGGAACGATTTGCAGCTTCCCCACCATCACCCCTATTGAGCAATTCACAGCTTATCTGTGGCAAAATGCCGTTTTAACTACTCTTTCTTTTACATAGATTGACCCAGAGATGAGTTTGTAGTTGTTGATTGAACGAAGGCGTTGCATGAGTGAATACGCTTGTACACACTCTTAAGCGCATGCGAAAACCTCTTTTGGCGCCACTCCTCCCTTCCGTTCAAAACAATACACCAGCAGCAGCAGCAGCAGCTAAGCGCATAGCTCATTGGCTGCTTGGCTGCGGCTGCATGTTGACTGTCTCTGGTGCTGATTGTCTGGCACTACAAGAGTTGAAACCATTCAGCAGCAGAATTGCTGGCACTGCAGTCATTTGTGCAGTGCCAGCCAATTGCAATCAAGTGATCTTGAACCACCACGTGTCCGTCAAACGCAACGAAACTTGGAAAGTGCCGCTACCTGTACTACATCGTCAGATCCATAATCCAACTTTTGGCTCCGATGCAGCATGCATATTTCTCTTTGCTGCGCCAAGCCAAAGATGGATCCGAAGGCATATTCTTGTACTATTATAACAAATTGTCCAAAGGTACCGTTTGTAACCCTTCCTCTCAGTTGGATGCCATCGAACTCGCAAAGAGCTGCACCAGGAAAAACAAATCAAGAGCAGGAGCGTGACAGTTTATAAAGGCGCCTGGTTAGGGATTCCACACAATAATGCGAAGACAATGTGACGCTTGTGGCTTGGGTGTGCCAGTATCATTTCTACCTTCATTGAGTAGTAACAGACGGTCTTTCCAGTTCCGAGCAGCCCAGCTCCTTCCACTACATGAAACTAGGAAATCTTTTTCTTTAACTCCGTTAGCTCTCCCCGCAAAGTCTTGACCCAATAAACGCACCGAACTGCATCAAGCATGTCTTTACAGGGGTTTTCCGTGCTTTTCTGAAACTAAAGCTGTGCGATCCCGCGTTCACTTCCAGAAAGCTTCTGTTCATGCGTTCATAAGTTCAAACTGGAGAGTTATTGAGCTTGAAACTTTGAGTTGTCCAATAGCGATAGGGACCTTCCCATCTCCACCACTAGCGAATGTGATAATCGGAACCGCATACAATGCAGACGTAGATTGGTCTGTGATGGCAATCAGCTTTCTTACTTGAACCCCAGCTGCTCCAGCTAAGATGCCCGCAGTACGAGTAGCATAAGCAACTGCGGAAGTGCGTGCTGTCTTCAAAATTTCCTTATTGTTTTCAATACTGAAACCCACACTGGAAACTCGGTTGCTTCCAGCAGCTATGAGAGCATCCAATATTTGTCCCAGCTTGTCCAAGTCACGAACAATGATACGCACATGGTTAGATATTTCGTACCCAGTGATGCGAATGATCTCAAAGTTTGGCCCGCGTTTGAACTGAGGATTCACATTGAAGGAGCTCGTTTGAACATCTTGGTCCTCAATACTTGGTTCCGAAATAACTCGTATTGATTGTTGGCCGTCAGCGCTTCCTGGGCTGTGGCGGCAACCGTCGAAACACCCATATTAATGGTTGCCGTGTCCGGTAGCGCACTTGCAGAGCCGCGACCAGAGACGGTAATCGTGCGAGGTATTGCTTGGCCGTAACAGTAGAGACAAACGAGAAGAAGATCAGTCCGAGTGCGGTGGCCGTTTTGGAAAAGTATTTGCTCGTCATGGTTCTCTGTGCAGAAAGTAGTATGAACCGTGTTCCAGAACAACAGCTGAATAGTTGCAGATAGTTTCAATAAATCTAGTGAAGATTGTATGTATTGCCTGTAGATCTTGGCAGAATTCGAACAGAGGAGCATCAATATCTAGGCGCTGTAGTCCTACATTTCCAAGAAGAACACTTGGTAGGCATTCTCCTTGCCTTGCTGTTTCATTCGAAAGATGCATTGAAAAGCCCTGGCTGCCGGTGAACCTGACCGTGGTCAGATCGCTCCCAAGTGAGGGATGATCACCCGAAGCCACTAGATCCTGTGTTTAAAGTAGACGTACGAAAGGTTCCTGTAAGGTAACGAAGACAGTCTACAGGGCTTGAATATAATCTTGTGTCTTCGATAGGTTTTAGTTAGCATCGCCTAGCTAGATGTATTGAATATAGCACTACAAAAACATAGAGGAGGATGGGGTCTGGCATTCTCTAAGAGGCAGCCAGAGCTGTCATAGTATCGTTTCATCAGCGTTAGTGTTACGATCAGCATGCCAGGATGATTTTCTTGACCAGTAGCCATGCAGGACAAAGAATCAACGACACCTTTTCCATTCCTGATGTTCCCCCTGATACGGCTGATTCGCACATAAAATGGAGCGAAGGCTTGAAATTGAGCTAAAATTGCTTGGAGAGACTACGCTCCTTCGACTACCGATTTGATATATCCCCCCCAGAATCACACTTGCAAATTCTCAACCGAGCTGAACAAGAGATCATAAGTCACCTTGTCTCCTTCAATGATGTTCTCACTTTTGTAGGAGCGTCGGTGCTTGATGAAAAAACAATTCTGCACAATATAAAAAGGAAGAAACGATACTACCTAATCTGCATACTGCGCGTGCCCGTTTGAACATGTCTCAGGGAGAAAGACGGGTCCTATAACCAGGTTCTTTGCTCAGTTAAAACCCAGACTTCTGCGCTTTTCCGGAATTACATCTCGAAGAGAGAACCGTAGATCAACACTTCGCCGCTTCAAGTTTATTCTTCTGCACCGCTGGATAAGAGGTATGATGTGAAAAACTTTGACACCTATCCTTGGCGTACGACGGGTTACGAACGGTGCAAAGAAGTCCTTGTATCATTTGGCTTCTATTCCTCACCGCCAAAATTGGGTATACCAAGGGTAGATTTATGAGGATATGTTTTCTATCCTGTGCACCCATCGTAACCTTTTCAAACTCCAAATCAGGCCAAAGAGTCACATATTTTTCATCTACTAACCTTTTCCTTTCTGCAGCCTTTTCTTTCCGTAGTTGCAGGAAATTTTTCCTTTGTTATTACTCCAGTCCTCTTAGAATAGCGTTTCCTCAAAGTTGACACTCAGGAAACTTCGGACTCGAGATGGACGGTCGCATTTTCTCATTTCAATGGCTTGCTTATTTTTCGTGTCAAAGGAGACTCACTTGATTACAATCGTTGGACTTACAGCCCTGAGATGAAAGAACACGCGATTCAAGTATAGAAAAGCAAGGAAACGCCCGATCTTGGAGCACGTCGGCGTTCTCGGAATGCTAGATAAAGGTGCTAGATCGCACGTTTCTTAGGCAAAAGCTCAAAAATACTCCGAAAATGATAGATTCTGCTAGTTTCTGGCGCTCGCCAAGTAAAAAAACTTTTTTGGAATTCACACTTCCATATCTTACAGAGCCTTGCCTCACCTGCACTGCGCATCGCTAGTTTCAAACATGAAGTAAGTCCATTCTCCACTAAAAGCAAGATACAGATCTCCAAATGGCGCTGGCCGCTGCGCGGCCATCGCCATTTCGAGCACCCAACCAAAACTAACATTTTTATTTCCATCTTTTGAATTTCAAACTTCATACTGCCCTAGTTTGACTTCCAACTCATCCTCAGGAACTCATCTGGGCAGCTGTCTCCGTTCTCACACACCCCACGCACCGCTCATCAGATTCCAATACCACCCATTCCGTCGCCCTAACAGCCTCAACGACATTCCTAAACATCACTAGCCTTCTTCTCCCTCTTCCCTCTTTCCATGCCTCCTCTTCAACGGACTCTTAACCTCCAATCCTTCTTCGTCCTTCGCCTCCAACCTCCTTTCTACGACCTCTCTACCTCCAGGAGTAACCGGAGACCCACTCCCGACAGCACCTCCCACGCCACCTTCCCCTCCACCTCCATACATCTTGTTCCGCATATCCTAGACTAGATGCACAGCCCTGTCCACCAGTAAAAGCCGCTTCTCCAACTCCAAAATCCGTCCTCGCAACTCCTCATTCTCCTTGCACAGCCTCCCCAGCTCCTCTCCCACACACGCCACAACCCCATCGACGTGCTGCTCTGCCCACACCCCAGCCTCCCTCACCCTCCGGCGCAACTCAGCCACAGCACCCATCGGCACTCCTTCCCCCGACGCACTCAGAACCATCACTCCAAACTCCACGACAACCTCCTCAATATACTCATCCAAACGCTCCTTAAGCCCTCCCCTAGCGCTCCTCAATAGTTCCTTCACATCGCGGTAGAACCCATATATTCGTCTCCCTCCACCTCCCCCCACCCCTCCTCCTCGACCAACCTCGGCCGCACCTGCCTCCCCACCATCCCCTCCCATCATCGTCCCAACCTCAAGCTCCCCGAGCCCAAAAACCGCCTTTTCCTCGCGCCTTTCACCATCACCATTTCCTTCCTCATCCCTCTTCTCCCCGTAGGCGTCTCCGGCGCCTCTTTCTTCTCCGCTTTATCCAACAACGCCAGGAGCTCCTCATAATTCACGGATCCGCTCGATATGGCTACTACACTCCCCACCCAAACGGTGCTCTCGTTCCCAACCCTCTACTACCAAGCGTGCAAACTCCAACTACTTATCCATCCCCATTTTTTCAATACCCCGTTTTCGCGCCATTTCCCACCGCCATACCACGTGTCCCATCAATGACCAGAAACAGCCTATCTAGGACAACATTTTACAACTCAGTCACCCTAAGTATGTAGAGGTAGAACTACAATGCTATCTAAAGGAATGGTCGAAAACAAGACCCAAAAGGCCTCGGTTGCTCTCCCAGACTCGCAACATACCTCTCAAAATTGTACTCTAAGTCCATATCCACAGCCATATCTAAAAGCAACAACACAAAAAAGAAAGTGCTCTCTACTACAGGCCCCAGTCCCCTTACATTGTGCAAAGAAGTCCCCCTCACAAATGTAGATATCAAATACGTAAATACCACAGGGAACACCCTTCCAAGAAAGAGCCTAATAGCAGCCACAGCATCTGTTATCCCCACCACCTTCTTCAAACCCCCGCATACAGTCCCGCAAACACCCAAAATCAGCTCCCCAATACCTCTCTGCACATATGGAAGCCCTATCTCATTGTTAATGCTGTCTCTTGTCACAAAGAACATCGTCAGCCGCTCCACGACATATGGCAGAGCCCCAAACATGAACCCACCACTGAAAAATGCAACAGCGCCAGTCTTAAGTTCCGTTCTAAGCGACATTGGCGTTCCCAAGAAATGATAGGTAACAAAAATACAAGCATTCAATGGCACCAGACCTCCCACTCTGAATCCAAGTAGTCTGTTTCGAATCACAGAAAACCTTCCCAGCCGTTCCCTCCCCCTCAAACGTACAAATGCCAATGAGACAAAATACCTCCTATGGAATGAGGACACAATATCAAAGAGAAGCCAATGCAAAACCTTCTCCAATATCGCCACAAATAACATCTTCGGAGACATCCTATCATCACCCACCACATAATGCATTAAAACTGGTTTCAAAACCCCATAAAGAACACCAATGGCTAATGAAAGCATAAACGCATATGTGTACCACCCATTAAAGCTGAACATATTTCCAGGGCTTTTAGAAAGGGTTGACGCACGCTCCAGATACTCTTTTAAATGCGTACTGCCATACAGCACGTGCAAAAAATTTGCATTCGTTAAGATATGATTATGTGTCGGTATAGCGTCGAGAACTTCGTATATCTTCGTCACATTCTCCAAAACTCCAGCAGTCAGCAACCACGACGCCCCTCGCACAACACCCTTCTCCGTATCCGTGTTATACCGAATTTCAAGTATTTCATCAAACCTCATCACCGTCTCATTGGGAAAGATGTCCACATGTATACGGGTCCTCCGGTCACTGACTGAAAATTGCAAATAGTAGTCATGGTGCGTGTGGATGTTCTCAAATGACATGAATGTTCAAGAGTCGTGAATGAATGTTCAAGAGTCGTGAATGAATGTTCAAAAGTCGATAATGAATATCCTACCTCTTCACTTGAACCAACTTTGTCACTGCTTAAATGCACAGCTTATCATCTTCTCATTTGCTCACATTGGTTATGTAAACGCTATGTATCTATTCTATCTATTCTATCTATTCTATTTTGCTATTTGAAGGGGCACTCGCTCAGGACCAGTAAGATTTGGATTCCACGTGCACCTGAGAGGGTAGGTATTAGTGGAGTCTGGCGCTAGTTTTACCTCCAAAGAAACTGGGAAATGTCTAGTATACTGCTAGCCTTTTGTCCCAAGCAAACTAGCTCTGTGCTATGTATGGAATTATTTTGAGAAATTTGATTCATTCAAAATTGGGTTTGAAGAGTCGTTATTCGTTCATTTTAATTCTTTGCCTTTTGAATGCCAAACTAGCATCCCGAAAACACCGACGCAGAGTGGAAGCTGCTCCTTTTTCTCGTTGTCATGTTCCCATCTTCCTCTAGCATCTATTAATCTCCAATTGACACATATATCAACTGGGGAGTAATATTTGTTCGTAGAAAGTAGAGCTATAGAATGTTTGCTCTCCCAAGAGCAACATTGTTATTCACAGTTCTGACAACATGTACCTTCCTGACATAACTGGGCTCTCTGAGTCGGGTTTGAAACGAACAATCAGTCAAAAGGATTATTCCTTCAGAACCAACATTCAAAGACATCAATATGCCGTACTAAGTAATTCTTCATACGTGTGCCATGGTTCAATAGCAGAGATTACTGTTAACAGTTTTAAACCGGATAATTCTTATATCTACAACAAGAGGAAACGGCCTTTGGCCGTAGGCGGAGCTGCGCGCGGCGTTGTTTGTGTCACTTTGTCTATTTAGTAGCGTTCGGAGACTCTCCGAGCACTTTGCTCGCTTGCGCTCGCAATAGCGCTCGTAAAACTACGGGGCGCCGCGGCGCCAAGATTATGTGGAGCCGTAGGGGTTTGTGTTTAGGTACCTAAATTGACTGCAGTGCCAGCCAATAATGAGAAAGTGCGACACGTTGCTTTCTGTAACTGGATGGCACTGCAGTCATTATGGGAGTGCCAGCCAGTAAGCAGCAAGCTTTGCTGCTGCTGCTGCTGCTGCTGAATGTTTTTAATGGTTAGGAGGCGTTGCGCCAGATGGGCGTTTTGCATGCGCAAACGGGAGCGTGCAAAGCGAATTTGTGGCGCAACGCTTCCGCTCAGTCAACAACACCCCCCTCATACGTGAGCAAATCATTAAGAGTGGGTACAAGAGGAAGCGGCCTTCGGCCGCGGGCGGCGCTGCGCGCCGCGGTGGAGGAGTGATAAACAGCGGTGAGGAAAAAAGAGGGTGGAGAAAGCAAAAGCAGAAAAGCAAGTAGTTTAATTCAATGAAAAAAGAATGCAAGAGATATGATTACGGTTGTGGAGGGATGCAGAACTGAATGGCTTCAGGCAGCACTGGGTTGGCGATGGGAACAATCATGGGATGAATTGTGTGCGCATTCTCGGGTGTAAGCTGCGGATCATGCAGGAGCAGCACATGGTCGTTCCTTCGAACGCGCGACAATGCGACATACAACTGACCTGCGCAGAAGAAGTTGGATCGTACATCCACAACCAAGCCATCCAAGGTTTTTCCCTGTCCTTTGTGAACTGTAGCTGCAAACGCAAGACGAATAGGGAACTGCCTTCGAATCATGCGAATGTCTGCGAAAGAAAACTCGAAGTCGATACGATGCAGGAGCTGTCGTTCGAGCACCTTTCCGTTCTCGTCGAATCGAACCACCTGCATCGTAAAGTGATCGACACGCACGACTACGAACAGCTTTCCGTTGAGCACAGCCGGATGCAACACGTTCCGAATGACCATAACTGGCACACCAATCTTCAAATCCAAGTTATGAGGAGGTACACCAGTAGGTGCATACTGATACGCAAACTCGGGAACAAAGGTATTGGTGACGTCGGGCTCTGAGTTTGGTACACCGTCAGGTTGTACCGTCGTAGCTGACGGAAGAGTGAAGCGTTCACCAGGAAACAGATCCAGCGCTGCCGCATTGTGTTCATCGACCAACTGATTTGTGGAGGCAATGAGCATTTTGCTGAGATCCACATCCTCCTTGCGTCGTGTTGTGAGCCACTTCCACAGGAATTGGTAGGTGGTTTGCATGCCACCGGTAGATCTGAGTGGTAGCGGAGCGTTGTTGGATATTGTGTTTCGTGCAATGGAACGTAACAGCGACGCAAATGCAGGATCATCGGCTTGGCGTACTTGTTCCGTGAGGTACAGCACTTGAACCGAGCACAATGTCCACAGATCACTCTTCCACGGCAATTCGTTGAGAATGTTTGTGTAAACTCGTCTCACATTACCACTTGGCTCGGCCTCCATGTACACCTGCGGCACCACTGGAAGCAGCTGGGAGTAGTCGCCGGATAGAATGATGGTCAAGCCCCCAAACGGAGGCGGGTTTTCCATTCCACTGCAGCGAAGATCTTTGAGCAACGCATCCATGAGTTCGAAGAGCTTTCGTGAGAGCATGGACGCCTCATCCAAGACGAGCAGTTGTATTTCGCGTAGCAGTTCTGCACGTTGAGATCGGGGACCGTACTTTGACAAAGTGGCTGTAGTGTTGCTTGTGCTGTCCCTATCAGCTACAACCAGTCCGAGAAGGCTATGTAAAGTGCGGCCACCTTCGTACAACGAAGCTGCAATGCCTGTTGTTGCAGTCATTTCGGCGAGCATTCCTTCCGACTCAACGAGATCACGAAGGAGGTTGAGCACGTATGTCTTTCCGGTTCCTGCGGATCCTTGCACAAAGAACACGTTTCCAGGAGTGCTTGTTCGCTCCTGCAGTGCCTGTCGTTGTTGCAATGCAGCAATGACGGTGTCAATGACTTGTCTTTGGCGAGGTTTTAAGGTGGCGTACCTTGACTGCAAAGTTGACGAATTTCGCACCACTCGTGCGTCTCGAGTTGTTGTAGCTCGATTCGCCTCAGTCAATGCTGTATGATCCTGCTGTAGGTGCTGGGAGAAGAAGCTGTGATCGCGAAGCAGTCGTCCTCCGTGCCGGTCTGAGATTTCCACCACACGTCGATACATTTCTTGCTTTCGTTGCTGCTCATCTCCTGTATGTATGTCGCTACATAGTGCCTCCCAGTTTTCGACGGCCATTTTTTCTGGGTCTGCGCCTTGTTGGTATAGTGTAACAATCAGACGTCGTAGCTCTGAGGGCGTGCTGTATATCTGAACTGCTTCTTGGAATGCAATATCAAACTCGGATCCGTCCGCGAGCAGTCCGCTTACAATCGCAGTTTCACGATACGTTCCATACTGCTGTCCGTTCAAAGTCCTTGCGTCTTCATAAGAGCTCGAGCCGTGATTCATGAGCAGCAAGCGCAGAGCAAAGAGCTCAATGGCCGACGGTGAAACACCTCTGATCCTTGCGACACACTGCTCGTCGTCCGTGCGCTCTACCACGTACATGGGCGGATCGCAGTCGTCTGTGGGCACCTGAGTGCTGTCTCCGTCGTATTGGTTAAGCACGCGGGCTGGAAGCGTGCGATACAATCGCACTTTTTCAAAGTACGAAAGGTAGTTGAGGTTCGCGTATGCTTCGGGCCTTGCAAAGTATCTCTCCAGTGTAGACGGCTGTGATGCAGAAGAGAGCTGGTTTGGACCTCTCAGCAGAAATGTGCGCTCTCCTTCCAAGTGAATGGCCAGTCGCTCTACTTTTGGTACGATGTGAACATGTCGAAACTCGAAAAGTCTCCAAGCTGCATTGACGGCGCCCACCACACGCGCTCGCATGTATGCACGAATGTCGTTCTGCACCTGTGGCTCATGTTGCTGCTCGTTGTGTGTGCCTGTCTCATTAGCATCACTCACATTGAGCACCACCTCCTGAGCTTTGGGCTGCTTAAACGCGTACTTCATCAGATAAGCCACTGCGCCCCCTCCTTGCGTGCGTTCTACGTTGATATGAGAGCGGTACTTCTTGGTCAGAGTTGGGTTGTACGGCAGAATCTTGAGGTCTTCTTGCCTTCTTCTGCGGTAAATAACGCGATTCGTGCCTTCTACAATGTACGTCTCCGGCACAATCATATTGCTGTCGTATCCAAACTTGCACCGCCCAGCGCGATTCCGGCAATAGGTGGAGTGGCGGTGCATGTGCATGGAACGAATGAGAGCACGCAACGCGTCGTCTTCGCCTGGAAGGGGAAGTTCTGCACGAATGAGCTCGTCGATCACATCAACGTCTTCAATCACGCCTCCTTCGAGCCACACGAGCATGTGGTGATGAGGCACATTGCGCTCTTGAAACTCGAGCTTTGATGCAAGCCCCAGGCACTTCAATCCAAAGATCTGCTCCGAGTTCTTCTCCAAATCCTTCATGAAGTCGTTTGCGTACTGGTTGTACACCCTTGCAATCAGATCCGGTCGGTCAAACGGTCGAGGGCGGTTACTTTGTGCCGTAAATGCGCCACGATTGGTGGTGTCCATCCCAAGACGCTGGATGTCCTCTCGCCAGATGTTCATGGTGATTGTAATGAACAGAGAAGGCGGTCCTCTCCGCGCCACGATCGCCTGTACATCCATGCGCTTGTTCTTCCAGTATGCTGCTGAGTTGACCGAGTCATCGGGCAGAAAGATGCGTCCCATTAGCACGAACTGGGATTGTGGCACGTGACCGGTTTGCTGTTGTGCTTGCTGCATTTCTTGCTCTTGTACAATGCGTGCCCGTTGTTCTCTTTCGAGGAAACACAGTCGCATGTCCTCAATGTTTGTGTGGGTGCGAAGCATCCACATCTGCATCAACGGTCCACTGTCCAGAAGGATGTTGTCTGAGTACAGTCGTCTCTTCGCGTTCTCAGCCCAGGTGAGCTTTCGGAGCTTCCACTCGTTGACGCTGAGACCTGAGATTTGCTGTGTTGAGTTCTTTGCCTCCAGAAACACGCCAATGTCAAACGGTTCGTGCTGATCTCCGTACGGGTAGAGAAGAGGAAAAGTGCCTTTCTCTGCCATTTTGGATGCCGGTTTTAGAAGGCGGTACCGCACTTGCGCATTGTTTGCGGCATTCGCAGTCGCCCCATCTCCAGAATTAGCAGCACCAGCAGCCGTCACTACGGCGTGCTCTTCTGTTACGGTTCCTTCTACCAAGCGCGGTACTTGAGACTCCACTCGGTACAGGCCAGTCGGATCCACGACGAGCGTTCTCATCATGGTTGGCCCCCCACCAGGAGCATCTTCAGGGAGAGGCCCAGCACCTACGTGAGGAGCACTGACTGTGGCACTTCGGGTTCCTTCGTAACCACGTACGACTACTCCCTCTTCTGCTGCCTGCATGCTGATATCGACGGCGGTATCTGCATTTTGTTGTTGTTGTTGCGTGCTAAGCATGGATCGGTACCGCTCACGCACCACGTCTGGCTTGGGCTGGATCACATCGTACAACTTGGGCACGATGTCTCGTACGTTGATATCTTGAATGAACGCACGCAAATTGGCACGCGCATAGTGAGAGGGATCCAAGTTAGGGGGACCAGTACCCCACAGAAAGCTGTAGCGCGTGTTGTTCTGGTTCTGCGTGGGCAGAGCGAGAGCTGCGTTTCCCTCAAGTCTCAGAAAGGAGGGACCGCCTCCCGTCACATACGACATGTCCATGAACGCTTGCGTCGTCGCGAAGAGCGTATTCAAGTTGAGGAAATGGCTGTGAAAGGCTCTCAAGCTATAAAGACTGCGAACCAACTCGCTGCTATGCCTTCTGCGGAACGTGACGCCCCACCCTGACATTCTTTTCATTCCACAGCACACTCCATTGGTCTCTTTGCCAAGCAAAACGCATCCGCAGTACTTGCAGCTATGAATTCTCAATGTCCAGTCCCGGTACGGGCAGGAGGAGAGCGTGTGTGCGTGCTCGCCGCATCTTCCGCATCGCCTTTGACCTGCAGTGGGAAGCGTCTCAAACTCCAGCACGCTTGCACGGATGGCTGGATCATTCCTCGCCTGAGCTGCCACGGAATCCCACGCATAGTACACGCGATAGAGTCCTCGATCAGGACGCCCAGCACAGTGCATGACCGTCGTATCAAGCTGTTGCTGTGGCTGATGCTGCGGCTGGTGTGAGGGAGCCGGTGTGATCTCATCCGCTTCCACTTCCATCGGAATGGACATCTGTTGTTCTTCCTGTTCCGCTTGTGGCAACGCAGGCTGCGGCGGCGGGTGTGAGGGAGCCGGGGTGATCTCATCCTCTTCCACTTCCATCGGGACTGGCATCTGTTCTTCCTCTTGTTCAGCTTGTGGCAGAGCAGGCTGCTGTGATGGCGGTGGCTGTGAGGGAGCAGGGATGATCTCATCCTCTTCCACTTCCATCGCAACCGGCATCTGTTCTGCAGGCATTGGTGGGAGAGGGGGAGGCATCGGAGGCGGTGGAATGTGACTTGGAAGGCCTCTCACAAACTCCAGAAATCCAGGAATTGGGCACGATGTTGGTAGATCTGTGGCAGCGGACCCACTGGCTCCAGCGGCGCTTGTGCTAACTGCTGCTGCAACCGAAGTAGGTGCAGGAGTAATTTCGTCTTCTTCAACCACTGGAACAATAGGTCCTTGAACGTGTGCTCCGCTCTCATTTACTCGGAACTCATCTGGAGCTGGAAGAGCTGGTGCTCTTCGGGGTCTTCCAGCTCCTGCCCGTGCTCCACCACCGCCGACGCGACGACCACCAGCGTTTTGCATTGCACCGCCTGCGTTCAACCTGGCACCTCCAGAATTGTCTCTGGCACCTCCTGAGTTAGATCGGACGCCACCAGAGTTTAGACGTCGCCCTCCTCTCGTCATTTCAATTTACCAGAAAAAGGAAAAAAAAAAACAATTCTATGTTTTTGTAAACCGTTAAAAAATTTGCCAGAGTTCCAGAATAATTTCCAATATACCACAAAGTTGAAAGTGAAAAACTGGTTGCAGTTTGTTGCATTGCACCCACCGGGCCTAGTCGCATGCAGCAATTAAAAAACAAATTGCTGCAAGGCTTATATTTACCCGATGCAGTCGTGCGCAGCACAGGGACTCTCGACACACTCCTGTTGGATTATGACGGGCGGAGTGTGCCCAGCCGGTTTTCAAGCCGTTTGATGTTTAACCCGCGTCCGGTTGTAAGGATTGGTCTGCCTTTACTCACACACCGAAGTGTGCTTTCCGGCCCCAAGAGGTACGACACGGCGGCCGCCCCGGACCCTGCACAGCAAGCTGGTATTAGGTCCGGTAAACCCTCAGACTTTCTGATCGCCGTCAAACGACCAGTATACCACAGAGGAGCACCTGACTTTTCCCAGATCCGTGGTACTTAGTGGGTTACTCTTGTGGCGACCTGCACACGAGCTCGGCCTTGCCTAGGTCCCAGGCCAGCAAACAGTGCCCAAAGTAGCAAAAGGTTACGACACTGCGCTATTGGCCAAGCCTGAATGGGATGGAAAAAAGTGGTTAGGGTCAGCAAGCGAGATGCATTTGGCACTGCGCCAGTGCAGTATATACGTCTGTTGCAGGCAAGTCTGCAATGAAACTTCAGTATACGCTGCACTGGCGCAGTGCAATTTGCCACGTGTCGGAATGCGCTGCACTGGCGCAGTGCAATTTGCCACGTGCTGGAATGCGCTGCACTGGCGCAGTGCAATTTGCCACGTGTCGGAATGAACAGGCGGGGTTTTGCTGCTGAGTGGCTGGCACAACAATTTGATTGTATTGCAAGCCATTCAGCAGCCATTGCACAGTCAACTTGCAGCAGCAGCAGCAAATTAACTGAACGCTTTGCTGCTGCTGCTGCTGCTGAATTTTTTTAATGGTGGGGAGGCGTTGCGCCAAATGGGCGATTTGCATGCGCAAACGGGGGCGTGCAAAGCGAATTTGTGGCGCAACGCCTCCCGTCAGTCAACAACACCCCCCTCATACTTGTGTAAATCATTAAGAGTGGGGTGTTGAGAAGGGTGTTGAGATCTCAACACCCCACTCTTAATGATTTACACATGTATGAGGGGGGTGTTCTTGATTGATGGGAGGCGGTGCGCCAATAAACCGCTCTGTATGCCCCTCTGCGCGCTTGCAAAACTGCCATTTGGCGCAACGCCTCCCTACCACTTAAAAAATTCAGCAGCAGCAGCAGCAGCAAAGCTTCCTGCTTACTGGCGGGCACTCCCGTAATGACTGCAGTGCCATCCAGTTACACAAAGCAACGTGTCGCGCTTTCTCATCATTGGCTGGCACTGCAGTCAATTTAGGCACCTAAACACAAATCCCTACGGCTCCACATACTCTAGGCGCCGCGGCGCCCCGTCGTTCTACCAGTGCTATTGCGAGCGCAAGCGAGCAAAGTGCTCGGAGAGCCTCCGAACGTTACAAAATACACAAAGCTACAAAAACAACGCGGCGCGCAGCGCCGCCCACGGCCGAAGGCCGTTTCCACTTGTGGTAGAGATAAGAATTATCCAATCAGAAGAAAACGCTTGTGATATTGCGATTGTGTCATTTCAGTTTGGATAAAGAAGAACCTATAACAACGCTTTTTATTGGCTCTTGGCGATGTAGAATCAAGTGAACAATAAAAACAAGTTTCGCTTAACGCTATTGTACTAGATTAGAGAACGAAACACATGGCAGGCTTATTACTAATTGTTCTGGTCGCTATCCAATCAAATTCCTACCTTGTCGAGATAAGCATTTTGGTTCAATCGAGCAGCAACAGGGTTTTTAGCGGCATTTCTGGCGACAAAGAAATCCACCACAAGAAACGGTAACATTCATTCATATAAATTAATAATTTATTCATTAAAACCTCAGTAATTCATAGTAGCATATTTTGCCTCTTCGGCCCTCTGGATATGCAGATATAACATATCTACATATCTTGCTCATGTACAATAAGGATTCTGTTTCATGCGTATCTACCTTTGCCTGCTTATCTTAAGCTTAGCCCATCGACTCTAAGCATTCACCAGCTCGAACTGAAGGTTTACGTTGCTGGTGACCTGAAGCTCACCAGAAGCAATAGGCACACCAAAGCCTGCTGCGCCCGCATCAAGTGAGACAGCACGCGGGAGCGGTGCTTGGATACTCTGGTCACTTATAGCAATCAACCGTCCAACGCTAATTCCAGCGGCGGCAGCATAGACGCCTGCAGTACGTGTGGCGTCAGCAACAGCTGCAGCACGGGCAGTATCGGTGATTTCTTGGTTATCCTCAATGCTGAAGGACACTCCGGAGACTTGGTTGCTTCCAGCAGTAACCAAAGCATCCAAGATCTGTCCCAGCTTGTCGATATCTCGAACGATGACGCGCACTTGATTAGAAACCCGATAGCCTGTGATTCCGAGTTGTTCCCCGTTAGGTCCGCGTCGGAACTGAGGGTTGACGTTGAAGAAGCTTGTTTGAACATCCCGGTCTTCGATTCCTTGTTCAGAGAGAACTGCCAGGACGCTTTGAAATTGTCGATTGTTAGCCGCCAACGCCTCCTGGGCCGTAGCCGCAGTGGTCTGAACACCGGTGTTAATGGTGGCAGTGTCCGGCGGAGCGCTTCCTGTACCACGACCGGAGACGGTGATGGTGCGAGGTATGTTTTGGGATCGGGCGGAGGTGGCCATTGTGAAGAACACTATCACAAGAACGGTGGAAAGCTTTGAGAAGACCATATTTTTAGGAACTCAGGGAGACGGGTGGCAGAACCGGGGAAAGGAAGAAGGGTGGGCGAGGTCGAAGGAGAGCCCCATGCTCGAGATTCTCGCCTTTTAAATAAGAACTTACCCTTCCAGAAACAAAACGGAATCAGAAAGCGAGGGAATGTAAATGACATGATGTCATATCTTACTGGTCTCTGGACCGAAGGGTGGATCGTTGGTAATCTAACATCTTCTACGAAACACAACCGAGGCAGAAAACACCACCTGCGAGATACGAGTGCAGCAATGCCTTGTGTCGAACTGGAACGAACTTCGTACTAATGAGTGGCTTAATCGTGGAGTTCGAATAGACTCCGGCATTAGAGTACTCCAGTGTCCCTTGCTGCCGATTGCCGTTAAAGTTATCCGCGGGGGCGCCGCTACGAAGAAAACATTTCGACAATACATGTCAAAATGCCTGACGCATTGGTTGGGGAAGTTCATCACGATCATGGCGCTGTGGTAAAGATTATGATGGCCGTTATAGCCCATGTCGATAATTTGCAACTGCACACGACAATGTTCTTGCTGGCTGCATCACTCGGCCTTGCTTTCTTCTTCGCTTGCACTTTTTAAGTTCCAACTGGTCTCGACGTAATGGAGAGAACGAGTAGGAAAAAGGGTGGAAGGTTATGTGTCTTCTACCAAGGGTAGCTGTCACATGTTGTCACAAGGAGTCTCCTTTGCTCACTACACTGTACAGTTCTGTAGAATGACTGTCTGCGGTTCGAGCCAATAGTCATCGCCAGTCAAAGTCAAAAAAATCTCAACCCATCTCCCGCTGACTCTGAAATTAGGAGATCCTAAATCAGAACCCTACATTTCCAGAACGGGGCTTTTGAAAATTCACAAGCAACCTCACGTGTCCAGCGATGCCACGGGCCCGAAGAGTAGTTTGGAGGTCTATACTGTGCTGCGCACACGGCTACTGGTATAATAATATCAAACTCCACTGCACTTCTGAACAATTTCGGTTCCCTCGTTGTAGACAACACCTCTCTCTCTGCTCATTGGAACCAACAATGGTAAGTTAAACACCACAGACATCATGTTGATGATCATCATGGGTGGCAGGTGTGAAGTTATCAAGTCGATGGCACCGTGCTGTAAATCAATTGCACCCTTTCGTTTCATCTTAACTGTTAGACAAACATGCAGCAAATGCACGAGAGACTCGGCAAAACTCTAGAGGGCAAACCATCACGAGCGCCATCAAATCTGCTGTATGCAAAAATGTTGCAGGTTTTAGGTTCGGTTTGTCAATACATACGAGATCCTCTATAGATTTGACGTCTTTATGCAGTGAGATTTCAATGCAGCAACGTGCGAGCAATGATGTTCTTATCCCCGAAACGACTTGGCGATAAATGCGAGTAGTGATGAAAATCTAGTGACCTGGAGCTGCGTATGATTTTCGTCATAACCTTCTTGGACTGCCAAAAGATCCAGTATGTAATCTTCTCTATCCCAGTTTGTAATCACCATCGTCCTGTGAGATTTTCAGGGACCGCTCTGAAATCGTTTATGCAGCTGCTGGATAACTCACTAATTCATTCGAATCAATGAGTAGTCGCGATATATATTGCAGGTCTTGTCACCGTTCTCCCCTGCGTTGAAAACCTTCCGTCTAGACGTTTGTTCCTTGTTGATATGTAGCTGTAGTTGAAAAAGGGCATGAGGGTCGCTCATGCCGATATCTTCGTTCATCGCTTTTCTTATACATTAAAATTACGGAGTTGAAAACGGATGCTGCTATGATGAATAGAGCCGTTGAAATCTTCAACAGGGTGCAAGGGCAACAAAGCAGAGATAGCCTTAGAGGGTTTTATATTCAGAATTACAGCGGCGCTTCCTACACTGTGTGTCATATGCGATCCAAATTCACTGAATGTAGGAATCTGCGACCATGTCGATTCGAAAGACCAGCATCGCGGCTTGCACACTAATGCAATGAATGTTTAAAACAAAAAAAAGCCTCCTACGCATCGGCACTCTGAAAAGGTGTAGTGGAGTTGATGGTGCGAATATTCTTTTGGTTTCATAACTTGTATATTCGGGCCTTGTGTGCACTGGCTGCAAGCATGTTTGGGAGTTTAGCAATGAAACGAAAAAGAGCAATTGAAATACGGCTCGTTGGATATCGGCCGTAATTAGAGGTCTAACAAGAACACCGGTGATGTAGCTGTTACAAACGTAAACGGTGATGTAGCTGTTACGTTTGTAACAGCTACATCACCGGTGTTCATGTTTAACCTCTTACCCCCTTTTTGGTAACTATTCAAAGAGAGTTGTTGGCGACAACGAGGGGTATATATTATGCAGATATTGACCAAATTCGGCTGTGCTGTAGATTATAGACGATTGCTATGGATTCGCGTAACTGACCAGATTAATAAATAGCAAGGATTAACCCTCATATAAGGTATTATTACCAGGGACCCTTTTAGAAGGCAAGGAAGGTGAGCATGTTCGTCTTTTTGACCAGACGCAGAGCTTTGTGAATCAAAACACGTTTGGTCGGATTCAAGCACGTGCGAGATCAAGGAGCATAAGTGAAGGCGGAGTGGGGGGTGTTTGGATATGTTGATTCTTCTTTCGATGGTCTCGCGCCTGTCCCTAATCTTAGCAACAATGAACAGATTTCTAGGCTTTCTCACCACGAGAAGGGCCCATTTGCTTTCTATTTTTACCAAAGGCCCGGCGGGCAGAAAGTCCGGCTCCTTGTTGTGATAAATCCGATCCCCCTCCTGACCATGCTAGCGGGCATCGTTTCACGACCAACTCAGAGTTCAGCTCGTTGGTTTCAAGAGCATGTTGGTCTACATGAAAGACCTGAAATCCATTCTAGGTCTTAGGCAAGAAGGCTTTCTGCAAAACAAGCCCTACCGCGTTCTCGGAATCTAGAACAGAGCCAGGCAAGTCCCACACACTTAAGGCGGCTGCAAAGCTTTCCACGAGATCGGGAAAGACATAAACAGCAATGGGTGGTGAGAAGGCATCTGTATTCTGAGTTGAAATTCGACACCGTTACACTTCAAGTGAACGAGGCCAACACAGATCGTAGGAAAACGGGTGCTGGGCCCATTTGCAACTTTTGCTGGCATCCGCGACAACAACAACAACAAACAATTCTTGGTTGCCTCCTTTCATATCCCATAAGAAAATTCTTTCAAACCCAGTAAAAAAGAGCAGAACTCAGTCTTCCTACGCAGCAACCCTGATTTCTTTCTAGCATGGCCAGGATCGCTACCAAGCTGCGCTCTGTATCATATAATAGTCTTGGTGATCGCTTTCACGAATAGGTCGGCGAAATCCTCTTTCCAATCGAATTGTATTTCTATTCCTTTGACTGCATACAACTTGTGCCGACGACGAAGCATCGAGAGAACCATTTTGTTCCAACTGATGGACACTCAAAAGAGTAGCAAAGGTTTTTCTTAGCCATATGTATCCTCGTTTCGTGCTCTTGATATTGCATCACCTGTTTTTTCTCACAAGTTCCTTTAACCGTTTCACTATAAAACAATGTAAACTGATACATAAAGCAGATGAATCTGGCCAACTGGGTGGCGAATTGTAAACATTCGTTTGGCGTTTTGCAGACATGTCACCGGTGCTGCGAAGTGCGAAGACCTCTTTGCCAGTAATATTGCAGCGCTTATCAGGTAATAATATCTACAAGAAACCTCTTCTCCAACCTGTAGCTCTCAGCCCGCTTGAAACAAGATAAAAGTTTGGCGAGCCAATCACCATACCAAGACTACTCTCTTATCGGATATATATATCTGTTAATTCTTCGGGAGTGAAAGGTTTAGTATCAAGACACATGTCGGCATTGCATCGTCTCTTTCATTCGGCGACTAACTCCTTTGCCCTCCACACATTCATTTCAGGAACGCTTCCGTTCATGCGTTTATAAGTTCAAACTGGAGAGTTACTGAGCTTGAAACTTCGAGTTGTCCAGTAGCGATAGGAACCCCCCCATTTCCACCAACACCAAAGGCGGCAATTGAAGCCCGGGGCAATGAAGACCCAGATTGATCTGTGATGGCAATCAGTTTTCCAACTTGAACCCCAGCTGCTCCAGCTAAGACGCCCGCAGTACGAGTAGCATCAGCAACTGCGGAAGTGCGTGCTGTCTTCAAAAGTTCCTTATTGTTTTCAATACTGAAACCCACACTGGAAACTCGGTTGCTTCCAGCAGCTATGAGAGCATCCAATACTTGTCCCAGCTGGTCCAAGTCACGAACAATGATACGCACTTGGTTAGATACTTCGTACCCAGTGATGCGAATGATCTCAAAGTTTGGTCCGCGTTCGAACTGAGGATTCACATTGAAGGAGCTCGTTTGAACATCTCGGTCCTCAATACCTTGTTCAGAAATAACTCTTAGTACTTGCTGAAACTGTTGATTGTTGGCCGTCAGCGCTTCCTGGGCTGTGGCGGCAACCGTCGAAACACCCGTATTAATGGTAGCCGTGTCCGGTGGCGCACTTGCAGAGCCGCGACCAGAGACGGTAATCGTGCGAGGTATTGCTTGGCCGTAAACAGTAGAGACAAACGAGAAGAAGATCAGTCCGAGGGCGGTGGCCGTTTTGGAAAAGTATTTGCTCGTCATGGTTCTCTGTGCAGAAAATAGTGTGAAGCTTGTTCAAGAACAGCAGCTGAATGGTTGCAGATAGTTTCAAGAAATCCAGTGACGATCGTATGTATTGCTTGTAGATCGAGGCAGAAGTCGAACATAGCAGCATTTATGAAGACCCCCACAGTTTATGCCTTGGTTACACTTCCTCACGGCAAAGAACACTCTTGCCTACGGCGTTGTCCATGCCTTGTTATTTCATTCAAGAGATCTAGCTTGTGCATGCGAGATAGAGAGTCAGCAATGCCTTCTCTCGAGTTCGCAAAAGCCGCCCATTTAGGGAAGCTCAGCCAAAGGCATGAGTATGGGACACTGGCATGCAATGGCAGTCGAAATTCTGACCTTCAGAAGCACAATAGAAATACTGCATCCTGAACGTTCTGATGGAGAACATGAAAATGCGAAGGCGTTTCCGACGCTCCGAATACAGTACTGCTGGGTACAATTCGATCCCGCTTCACGAGGTCTCCCGTTTACCCGTCTTCCCTCCGCCAACGAGGGAACCGAAATGGACAGGCGATAGACCAACAACCTTTCAGCCACACACACACAGTACTGCTGTACGGTTCTGTACTTTATAGACGTTAATAAATTGCATTGGAAGCACATACTGTATGTGCTTCCAATGCATTTTGTCGAGTGAAGTACCAAGGGTAACTTTATGTGGAAAGATCGTGTACACTCTTGTTCGGAATTTACGAAGCTGGCGTTTCCATCGACGGCCAAAAAGATGCTTGATTGTACCCACCGTGCTTTGAGAGCTATCCCAATTGTGTACGTCATTTTACAGACAAACGACGCGGGTGATGACAAAACGTAAACAAGCTCAAAATGTAGCTCAGATAGCACAAAAACAAAGTAAAAGAAGCTTGAAAACTCACCTGAGGTCAAACAAACAGCGAATGCAAGCGTAGGTGGCACACCTGTGTGGATCCATACTTTGACAGCAAGTAAACACAAACTGAAAGTAAAACAATTGAGAACATAATCTCAGCCGACAGCATGTAGTAGGCAAACAAATGAAACATGCTATGATAATAAGCGGCAGATTAAAACATCATGTCTGGTTCACAAGAATATGCCTTCGGATCCATCTTTGGCTGGGCGCAGCAAAGAAGGTTCTTCATGCTGGGTCAAAGTCAAAATTTGGTTTATGGATCTGAAAGAGTAGTGGCGGCACAATTGTAAAGTTTATCTAAGTTTAAAAGACATGTAGGCTGTCCAAGTGCACTTGATTGGAATTGGCTTGCACTGCCCAAATGACTGACGTCCCACCCACTTTGCTTCTTAACGTCTGGCACCCCTGTAGTGCATCAGTGCAGTATATTGCCCTAGAAGCGTGCAAAATCCGCCTTTGCTACTAAGCCAGATGGTCGAAAGCACGAGTATGATACCATAAACCCGAGTGATGACTGTGTCTTACTGACATACCACCCACACGGCTCTCTCAACGAGTCTCTTATTGAGATTTTCTATGACATTCCCAACTCCAGTGTTCGCTTCTCAGATATCTGTATTAGAATGGCTCTGGATGCATCAAAACTTCGGGCCGATAAAAAGACGAATGTACTGGTTTGGTGCTCTTGGGACTTCAACCACGAAGAAGATGTACTCAATGTGAATTCGTCGGTAGTGGAAATGAATTATATGTGAAAAAGATTGACCGTCGTTATCCAACAGATTTAGGATAAAAACCTTCTGTTGTAGACAAAAGAATGATCTTCGTCAAGCTGCCGTTGTATATTGTCAATAAAACTCTATTATTGGAAAAAGCAGTACAGCGGTAGGCACAGCTAGTATCGAAAAAAAACTGTAGCACCTTTGCTTAGTATGAACAAGTTGATGTACAAAGGTGGGATGGGGAACAGGCGACAAGCGAGGGCCGAGCTCTGTCACTTCTCTTTTATACCGGTGGAGAAAGAAACTAGTCGTCGTTCTACACCACAATTATCCTAAAATGCGCGCATCAATGCGGTATTGTAAGCAACCATCCCACCATCCTCGGAGATGGTGAGAAGGCAGGACGCTTTTTCACCATCCCCAAGGATGGTGAGATGGTCCGTTGTATCTAAACTCTCCTCACAATCTGACGAAAATGGTGTGAGGAGTGCATCTCTCACATTTCCCCTTCTTTCTATTGCTTACAATTGTAGCGTAAAATTACGTATAACTAATTGATGAATATCTAAAATGCATTTGGAAGTAATTTTGTGGTTGAAATTGGCTTCAAGAACTGCAGAAATATCGTTCATGAGTCGCGTTTTAGATGTTGCCGAATTTTTGGTTATTACGTCCAATAGACTTTTTGACTCAGTCAAAATCGTGATCGGGATTTTCTTTCCGAGTATGGACTCTGATTCATGTTTCATAACGTTAAAAACGTCGAATACATCTGCAAATGCGTATAGGTGGCCTCCAAAGACGGATCTTGTAGCTTGCCGGCTTTTGTGACTTGTGAAATGAAGAATATTGCATTTCTCGTATTTTTCAACGAGAATAATTGTGCATCTGATCTGTGATGAGTTTTCCGTATTATTGGCGAATGATAAATCGGAATAGACCTTAATGTGAAGTCAATTAACATCAAATGTAACATATTTCGGACATATATTTTGGCTTTGCTGAGAATGTTTTACTAATTTGTTGATGTTTTTTACATCTTCATGTGAGAAAGATTGATCCGTAACTTGAGCAGCCATGTTGACAGCACAGCAAATATCTGGTCACATGTGGGTCAACCAAGCAAGTTTATGTCTCAATGAACGGAAATCAGAGAAGGTGCAATCTTTTGGAAGAATTCGCAATCGTTTGACATAATGTTCCTGACTTTTTGAAAATCCGTTATCGGTTGTGCATAATCTTACGCCAGGAAATAGAGCGGAATCCATTTCGAAGTACTTTGATTCAAACTTCTGAACTGCGAGTTTTGCCTTTTGGAGGAACTGGTCGTTTCCACATTGAAAGAGGTCATCTACGTAAACACCGGTTAAGCCAATGACTTTTGACTGTTCGTGTTTCATAAATAGTGACATATCTTCTTTTGTCGGTTTACTTCCTAGGTCTTCTTTCAGATGAGTGGTTATTGTTATGTACCAATAGTCTCCAGAGTCTGAACGTCCATAAAAAAGGCGAAGAAGTTCCAGTAACATGTCTGCTGGAAGTTCCAGTTCTTTTGGAGGTTTCAAGTATACCTTACGCGTGAGCTTCTGTAAGGACTGCAAGTAGGCTTGAAGAACACCTTTGTTCCATATATATCCAAGAATAGTGGCGATAGTAACGAGAATTCGGGTTAAATATTGTCTTAGATTAAGAGAAGTGTGGACGAGAAGAGCTTTTTCTGGATCTTTGTGCCCTTGGGCTACAAATCTGGCTTTGAATATCTCTTCATCAGTTTCCGGGTTTTTGATGGCGAGCACAAATCGGCCAGTAAGAATATTGGCGTCTTCTGACCCTTAGTTTTGTCTAATGACTTTCCACGTTCCGCGGGAGGCTAATCCTGCCAGCGCTTTTCGTTTGGACTCACTGAATGCTGGTAGATTCCGACGGTGATCGGAAGGACCTAACACTTCAGTGATTTGAACATCATAAAGTTGAAAATCCCCAGGAAGTATTGCTTCGAGACAAGTATGAAGGTTGTCCATTAGTTCGTCACGATGGAATGGTTTGATTTGCGCAATACAATGTTGGACTGTTTCTCCATTGCGACTAATGAAAACCTGCTTGTCGTCAATTTTCACACTTTTGTAGGGTCGAGTCCATTTTATTGGCTTCAAGTCCTCACGATAAACAAGAACTTCTTGTCCAATCTTCAATTTTTTGGATGCAGCAGATGGAATGCGAGCGACGATTGCACGGCGCAAACGAAGCTCCGAAGTGATTGTTTCCATTTCAGTGCGCGCGATTTGAAGAGCTTTCATTCGCTCTTCATGATCTGGAAGTTCTGTGCTAAAGGGTTGAAAGCGAGGAAGATCTCCGAATACGAGTAGTGAAGGCACAAGTCCTTCGGGGTTCATTTTATGGTCCATAGACTGGACAGCAAGTCAAATAGCTAGAGCAATAGGGAAGTTGGGCTCGCTGTAGCGAATCTTTTGATAAATACGACGTAAGGGTTCATAGTACCGTTAATGTGGTCCAAGAGCGCTATGACTTTCATCTCCTGAGAATTGTAATGTGATTCCAGCCATGCTTGTCAGTTCTTTCCATCGAGCGGATGTGAATTGTCTGCCTTTATCCAATTTCATTTTGTCTGGATATCCAGTGTACAATTTAGCCCAACAACTGAGAAACGCGTACCCGATTGCTTCAGTGGTTTGGTTCTTGAGAAAAACTGCAGAGGAGAAGTGCGTTTGTGTTTCAACAACGTGTAGAACTGGCATTTTGTACAAAAACATAAGATCCAGAGCAATTTCACTGTTGAATATTATTTTGCTTGGAATTGATACTTGAAAGGACTGCGGCCCGGGAGTAAAACGTTGGCACGTACCACATGATTTTGAAAGACGCTCTATGAGTTTCCTAGTCTCGGGTGTGGCATTTTCTGGCTTTGATCGGGAGATCAAGTTGAAAAGCTTGTTTGCGCTTGGATGGTAGAAGTGCAAATGCATTTTTCGAAGTTCATTCTGTTTGTACAGTATCTCACAGAAGTCCCATTCTAAGTACATATGACCGAATGTACGGGTGATTGATATCGACTAATTGAACTTCTTGCTGAGTAACATGTTGTACACGTTTTCAGCTACAAGAGCGTGTAGGTCCAAAATATCGAGTCCAATAAGAAGAGGTACGGAGGCGTCGACGACGTCAATCTATAATGGAAGGAAAGCGTTTTCAGGGATTGGAATGCGTACTTGCATGGTTCCACGGCTGAAGTATACCCCATCTCCAAATTTGAACACTTTGTTGGAGTTTTTCAGCTTTAATGGAATAGCTACAAGTTTACAGTACGCTTGTGCTTGTTGTTTCCCCACTACGGAGTGTTGTGCGCCAGAGTCCAGACATGCGCCCAGAAATTCGAGTCGTGGTTTGTCAAATGAGCTTGTCTTCACGTTGTGAATGTCAACAAAGCTCCAACGAGGTGTTTATGAACTGTAGCAGGCTTGCTTGCGTGTACAAAAAATAATGATTCTGGTTGACCCAGTGGAGAACTTGTCTGGTCCTTTCTTGTTCTGCTGCTTTGGAGGAACACTACGGCAGAACTCATTAGTACTCCCCAGTTAAAAATCCTCAAGGCAATTCGAAAGAGATGGGTCGTTACTTTGCGTTACACGATTTGAGGAAAGGAATTGTTCGGAAGGGTACGGCTTTATGTCGTGCTTTTTGTCGTCAAAATCAGCTTCGCAAGCGAAAAAGGTTTCCGCGCTTTCGAACTCATCAGAGTCACTGGAATCTTCGAGCTGTTGACAAGTTTCGTACAGAACACGGTTTAAAGCCTTATTCTGATCTTTGTAGCCATTGCGTTGCAAAAATTGTACATGGTTGGCAGCGTTGTTGGTGACGTCCTTGCGTTGCCGGCATCCGGCTATTACATGTCCATATTTACCACAGTTCCAACAGTTAACGTTCCGTTTATTTTCCAATTGACAAAATTTTGCCCTGTTTGTGGAATTCGGATGGCTTGCGTATCAATATTGCCCAGCGAAAAAGGTCTCACTCGTGTCAGGGTTCTCAAAATCGTCGGTGGAAAGAGAGTATACTTAAAGACTCTTCTGATCTCGCATGCAACCAATTTTCTCAGCTTGGTCAGTTGAATTGCGGCTTCCAACTGTCCATAGATTTCGTGGTAGCTAATCAGTCCATCATTGGCTCTGCCGCAGGCGTCTCGGGCCCAAGAATGACTAGTAACAGCATTCTGCAAATATTCAATTCTGTTGCGCTCGGATTGGCAGTGCATAGGGCCTTATGGGGAAAGCCTCGAGATATCTTCTTGGAGTTTCTCCAAAGCCTCGCTTAATTAGGAGCTCTTTGAAACACGGTTTCTGGATTCGTAGGTTTCGTAGATAGGGAGCAATGCGGTTTTGACGGGAGAGAGAATTATATTCCTTTTCCATGACTGCCGAAGCTTCCCTGAAGCCTCGCACTCTGCCATCAACGTTCTGTACATAAAAACGTTTTGCATTTCTACGCAAAAGGTGGTGTAAGTATTGGAGTCTTTAATAGTTGGATAGATTGAAATCTAAAGCGGCTTACTTATATTCGCTCAGAAATTCCTTCCAACATTCGCAAAGGGCTCCTGAGAATTTGGACGATTCGTCTTTTAAACGGGATGCGATATAATGAGCTATCTTGTCCCGGTTGTCTCCGAAGTTCGCGTGTGGTTTATTGTTGGCTATTGAAGAGCGCCATGGCTGACGTTGGTGGTTTTGTTCAATCGCACGCTTGGGTGGAGAGAGTTCGCGCATTGGCTCAGCTTCAACGTTCTATTGAGTTTCGGTGTTCCCGGATGGTTGGTTGTGGGTGTTTGGGGCAACAGGCAGTGTTCGCTCCAATAAATCTATTGCAGCAAAAGCATCGTCAAAGTTTGACTCTTCGTAAAACGTTTTAGCTATTCTTTTCAAAAGATGATTACTTTCATGTTCTGCAAGAATTATTCCTCGATCGTCTAGAAACTTTGCGAATTTACGCACTAACAAGCCATTACTCAAAATAGAATAAGTAAGTAATTTGTCTGGCGGAAAGTCGTTCCTTAAAAGATCGATGATGTGAGCAGGTGAAGCGTCGGCATTGTTTTCTTGGATGTTCTTAAGAAACTCAATGAATTGGCGTTGGTGCGGATTAGCATACCTTACGTTGCTCGTAAAGTTTCCATTAAGTGCAGGCATGTTGTAATAATTAGCAATAGTACTACGTTTCTTACCTATTAATTATAGTACTAAATTAAACAACTTCATTATACTATACGAATATGGTTTACAGTAGAGTGTAAAGGCAAATGAAGATTTTTTTATTCAAAATTTTACGATAAAGCACCTTATGGTGATCTTTGCCGTTAATGTGGTGTTTAAGGTGGTGGTGGGACTCGAAGTGACGGTCACAACTCTTGCAGAACGGAGGATCACGCTTGTTCTGTAAACAGGTCTAGTGACTGCGTGATTGCTTGTGGTCAAAAAAAGTTTTCGCAGAATTGCACTGAATATCGCACAATGTGCAATGTCGTTTTGCACGCGCGATGTTACGTGTACGTATTTTCGGTTAACACTTGTCGCGGTATAGCTTATCCTTTTTGATACGCAATTTTTGTATTGCGGGTCTCGATTTAGTTGGCAGCTTGACACGTGACACACGGGGCACGGAGACTTCTTCAACTTCCAAATCGATTAAAGTCGGATGGCGGCGGGGCGGGGTGTAATGCTCGCTGTCGACGTTACTGTCGGCCAGTTGCTCGAGCACGGTTGTACGCGTTGTTGTGTTTTGATTCGTTGATGGTTGCTTGTTGGCCGGTGCCAACAGTTGAGGCGGCGGTCGGATATCCAGCAATGAAATGCAGCGCTGGTATGTTGGAGTGTCGGGTTCTTCTACTGTAGTATTTTGAAGGTTGGTGACTACTTCAACGGTACGCCCTGATTGGTTATGAGAGACAATAACGTTAGAATAGAAATTAGACACTGTTCAAATTAGAAATAGAAAAATGGTGTAAATTAGTAATCAGGTCTTCTACGTCCTTCGCCTTAGCTTAACAACGCCGTATTACAACAAACAGAATTCTTCAAATTTGCAGAGAGCTTATTTGAACTTACTTTAAACCAAGATAACGAGCTTCCGATTAATTCCGGAATGTCGATAAAACTGGATTATCAGAAAAAGCGATGGAGTGGTAGGTACGGCTAGTATCGAAAAAACTTTAGTAGTTTTGCTTAGTGTAGAAAAGTTGATGTAGAAAGGTGGGTTGGGGAACAGACGACAGGCGAGGGCCGAGCTCTGTTCCCTCCCTTTTATACCAGTGGAGAAAGACGCTAGTCGTCGTTCTCCACTACAACTATCCTAAGATGCGCGCATCAATGCGGCATTGTAAGCAACCATCCCACCCTACTCTGGGATGGTGAGAAGACAGGACGCTTTTTCGCCAACCCCAAGGATGGTGAGATGGTCCGTTGTATCTAAACTCTCCTCACCATCTGATCAGGATGGTGTGAGGAGTGCATCTCTCACATATATGCTCAGGAGAACGAAAAAGCATGCGAAATGCCTCTAGTTTGTTGGAAGAATGTCATTCCCTAACATATGTACCCCCCTACCACACATAAGCTAGCAGCTTTTGACAACCCTCGCAAACAGGGTCAAAATCGAGGGTTCTGTCACGAATATGAACCCTCGCTGACAACCCATAGAAATGGTCAACTGAGACGAAAGTCAGCACCGTCAGAGCTTCAATCGTGACGCAGGTAAAACGTTACGGGAGCTACGAAAGACCCTTTGCCATGAAATTTCGTCACACAGTTGTTGCCTGCAGGTCTTGAACACTTTCTTCGTGTGAACTTTGCTTCCTTTTATTGTTAAAGACCCAGTATAGTGCACACCGGCAATAACGAAGATTGCGTAATCTTCTTTGACGCCATCGAAGGTCATGTTGTCAAATTTTCTTGCTATCACGTGTTTCATTTTGAATGTATGGAATCCATTATTTCAGATGAGACGGAAACGGAAACGGAAACGGGTACATCGATGATGATGGACATGAATACCAAACACGGGAACACGAAGCAACTCATATGAAATGGCCTATATTCCGAACAAAAATAGATCGACACAAAGTAAAGCACTTTACAGACTATGAAAATCGTAAGAATCAAAAAAGAACTGGATGGCATGACCGATGAGGAATTCGTAAAGAGGCAGAAGAAAAATAGGAAACAAATGGAGCGCAGAGTACGTAAAGAAGCTAAAGGGAAATAACAGAAAGAAGCAACCGCACATTCCTCTTCTTCTTCCAGTACAGGTACGTCGCCTCCTCAAACGGTAGCCCGAGCTTTCGCTTCTGGTGCAGTGTCGTCTTTTGGTCAAACCACCCGACCAACTCTGTCTCAAACTGCGGCGGCACAACTTCTTATGGTGAAGGGTATCGTACTCTACGAACTACCCAATCAACTTCTTCCCGTCGTGCAGGGGGACAAGGTTCTTCTTCTGGTGCAGGGTCTAGTCTCCGAATAGGTCAACCAACACCATCTCAACATGGGCGGTGTTTTGCTCGTCGATCTTCCTAACACCAGCCAGCGCATGGAAGGTCCGCAACTAATGTCCCACAGAATTTAGTGCTGTCACGTCCTCGACAACCGCAATCGTGTGTGCTCCGTAAGGAATGCATCTGGCCCGCTTGCTTGTACTGCCCTTCCAGGGACGTCACACTACGCGCTTTTTAGAAGCATCCACTTTTTGTACTACTAATACTACATTGGAGATTACCCAGACGTTTTGGGCAGACCCTTTGTCACTCTGGGGAGAAAAGCACATGTTTCATGTAAGCTTAACGTCGCATTGCAACTTCTCAAATCGTACGAAGCAATTGGACATAAGACTATTATCCTCTACGAAAGTCTCCGCCTGGGTGATATTTTGCAGATATGGGCCACTAATAACTGCCTCTGCTTTGAAGTCATAGATTGAAGTGTGAAAAATGGGCACAGATAAATCGCCGTGGACTGGTTCAATGCGAGCACCTATCGCTCTATATTCTTCATCTCAAAGAAAGCCGGAGGTACAGGTCTCAACATCAGTGAAGCAGACAGAGTGCTTATACTTGAACCTTGTTGGAATCCCACACTTGATTTGCAGGCGGGGGTTCGAGCGCATCGGCTTGGGCAGAGACGGATCGTGGAAATTGGGAGACTTGTCGTTGAGAACACAATAGAGCACTATGTTTGGCATACGTCTGTTTCCAAGACACAGGTTAATAGCGCAATTCTAGAGAACACCAAAGAAGATTGGCATATTAGTGGAAACCAGGTGGGCACCATGGAAACAGGCTCCAGATGGGTGATTACGACCCATTTATTTGCGCGAACAGTCAGTCGGATAACTTCCGTGAAGAGAGGACAGAGTAAATTTCTAGAAAAAATGAAGAAAGTCATTCGGCCCTTGGAACGAGGATACGTCAAACTGTTTCTCAATTTCACGACATTGTGGGCCAAGAGAAGGATATTTTAGAAGTGGAAGTCCTCGGTGAGTCTGTTATATGCTCCCTAGATGTTGACGTATACAAGGCCCCTGAAGGGCACTCTGATGGAAGCGAAAACAGGGACGCCGAAGGCGACGCAAGCAAAGGAGAGGTCCATAAAGCTATTCATGTTTCAGAATGTCAATATGACACAGATATGGTTCTCCAACGGGGTGCTGCTAGCAACAAAGTTTTGGTGAGCTGAACATTTATAAGAAAGCGCCGTCGTCAAGTTATGGGTCCGTCGAGTGGAAAACGATATTCGGGCATTAACCCTGAGCACCGAGTCGGAGTTAACTTCGATGATGCTAGACGTCAATGTATTCCGGAATCCGATGGCGAGGGTAGGGATTGTGCCAGCGAAGTGGAAGTCCAAATCAAAAGAAGGCGTTCAGCAAGAAGCCCAAGAAGTCACCCACAGGTTGACAATGAAAGGGCTTCTTGTGTGAGACAGTCCCGAGCAAAAAAAAACCTTCGCAAACTGCAACTAGCTCGAATCCCCAGACATCTAGGACTCCTGTTGCGCCAAAGAAGAAAAAAAGCCTTCTGAAGCGGCGTTGCGTTCTGCGTGGGCTACACGAGCAAGAGTACGGATATAAAACGCTTTGCTTGCGTTAAAGAAATTGTGTTCTTTGTTCTTGTTTGTAGAGCGAAACCCTCTGAAGAGAGTTGGCTTACCGGATGTCCGGGGTCCGCCCTCTATTCAGGTTAACACAGCGGAACAGCCCTCTGCCCGTACTCAGTGCGGTGCACGCCGGGTGTAAGACTGGAGACGGTTACTGGATATACCTGCAGAGGTGAGGGACCAAGGGATAGTAAGACCAACAGGGAATTGGGGAAAACCCGGAAAAGAGGGGGAAAAGAGATAGGGAAAAGGGATACCGTAGGACGGTGAACGCTCGTGGGAAAGCACAACCCAGAGAAGAGCCGCAGATCGTGCGACAAGCGGTGACAGGTCCGTAGGCGGAGCGACAACGATAAAGAACAACGAAATAATACCTTATACAGGGGCAGAAACCGATCACACTCTCAGGACAATCCGTACTTCCGGATGATAAGTAGAACCAATAGATGGAGCTTCCTACATGACCCTGAGGGTTAGACGCACCAAAACCAGCCGTGGTTACCCTCCGCGAGGAGTAGTGAACCTACGTAGGTGGATACGACTATAGCCCGGCCTTTGGGAGGAAGACGCGACTCAGTTGCCTTTTACTGTAGGGGAGGTCGGTTGAGGCCAACCTCACCTAAGTAGGTTCTACTGAAATAAACTAAAACAATTAACTAATATGGTGCACACCTTACAAGGTCCATACACGTGGTCAACCCATTGTCAGGGTGCCTCGCACGGCTGTGCCACCAACATCCACCTGCCAGGTGTCCACACAGTACAGTATACCACCTGTACCCAGGTCCAATGCCCGATTCACCGGTGAAGGTACCCATTATCGACTGTGCCCAATCAACCCAAAACAGGGGGTACTTCATAACCATAGCCACGTCACCTTACAAGGTAATACATTGTATATGAATGTCTTCACCACCAGTACTATCGGTTCCATTGCTCCACATTGTTCAGGTGGCCGTTTCCGTCGGAATTCCTCTGAATAAATCTCGATTCACAAGCAAGCTGTGACCTGTTTTCTCTGCAGTTGCTACGGCAATGCTTCCAAAGAAATGGTAACATAGCATTTGGAAAATGGAAACTGTTTTAGTCGAGTCCTAGAACACAACGTTATGGCTCGCCTTTGAAGCTTTGGCAAACATGGGAATCGGTACAAAAGCAGAAGTGGTGCTTCCTACCTGGTTTGATGCGATCTATATCACCCCCCCCCGCACCCTTCAAAAACCGCGCGAGATACATGAGCATTGCCACCACATCCAAACTCAATGCGCCATTTATCCTCCAGAACTCCTCGTGATTCATCACGCCGTCTCCGACAATGTTTCCCTTACAGATGCGCGCCCCGAATGAGATATGCACATCTTCCGAACTGCATCATGTGGGACATCATGGCATCAGACGAATGTCCAGGATTTCTATTTCACTGAGTAGCGCTGTAAACGGCCTACTTCTAAGACGACATTCCCATAACGTAGCGCTGGATGATTCCGTTCGAAATCCAGTGGACCTGTTTCCCACCATCTCTGACAGCGACTCAAGATCAGTTACAATGCCAGTAGCCTCATCTATAGAGTGCAAGTCCGACGGCTCTCCGTTTGCTACAGAAACCTCTCTTGCTGCGGACAACGATAAGAACGAGATCGCTGACGCTATGGACTTTATTCCGAGTCTAGGTCAAATGAATTTCATCAGCAAGGCACATCTTCTTTCTTTCAAATTCGCAGCTTGTCGCTGCCCAACACTCTTGACATGACTTAGGAAGCCGCTTCCTCTCCAAATACTTCCCGTTCATACTCACCAAATGCCGATGCATCATGGATCCATCTCGCTTCGCCCGCGATAGCTTCATCATGATGCACGATATGCTCCCAACTATTAAAGCGAGGACGTTCTGTGCGCGCATAGTCTTTGTGAGCTGCGCAGTACTTCGCATAGGCATTGAAACCAACCATACCCATCTTTCTTATACTAAACTTACCATCTATCCTAATGACCTATGCAACTGAACGCTTCATCTCTTCAAAGAATGTTCCGTATATGCGTTGGCGTCCGCGGAACCAATTCCTATCGTTACCAGACGAGATCTCATGAGGGTTACAAACATGTTGCAACTTAGCAGCCTTTTAAATTTCAGGGTAGTACCAGCTCTTGTTGTAGTTATCTCCGGAAGAAGAAACCCATCATCATTTCCTTTAACTATTACCCACGAATGCAATGCCAGAAAAGGATCCATGTATATAGAAAAGTACAACGGTGTGTTTCCATCCCATTCTGCAACCTCATAAACTTTTTCAACCGTAGCATTCTTAATTGCTGTTTTGAAAGTCAATGTTGCTGCTTGTCTTCCTACGGAAAGATGCTCCATTTTCAGCTTCGATATCTCATCGAAACAAGCCCTAAATTTAGTGCTTTCGTACAGATAGAGTGAAGCATAATATCCATAAAATCCAGATTTGACGATCCGAACCAAAATTGTTCAGCATGGTCGCGAACAATCTCCGCAGTTCAGGGCCTTGAATGTTGTTTCATATTACCATATCGCGCAAGGTTAACATTTTCAACTCTCCGAAACTGCGCAAAATCCGGGTTCTTTTCCAACGGACTACCGGTAGCCGTCTTCGTCTCTCTGTTAACCATCCGATTACCTTTGTGACCATATTTCTTGTTGACCAACCTTAATTCTTGCACATATCCTCCCATGGTGTCCACCTTCATTGTCGTCCTCGTATTGTATTGGCATTTCTCTACCAACCAATTCATGATTAGCTGACTTGATTAGACTGAAACCGTGTCGAGATCACCAGCGCTGTGTTTCTTAGCAAACTCTACGATTACCCGCTCAGATCGTTCCATATTAGCCAACGTTTACTTGCTATATGACGGTTTAATAATATCGTTAGTAAATTTTAGTCCTGATCCAGAAATGGCTTCTTCTTTAAAGAACTCATCCTCATCAACAAACGACGAAAACGAATTTGTTTTCATTATTACTAACACGTTAGTGTTTGGATTTCCAGTCGCCTCTTTCTATATTGAATTCTTTCGCACGCAAGGAATATAGAAGCTAGTTGCTCATCGTATCGTATCATCACCATCTCATGGATCTCCCGTTTCCAATTTAATCCTATTATTCTTTCTGCGATACAAGGAAGACACTTAAAGGCCTAGGTACACCATTTTGGTCTTGTTTGTCATGAAACATACTAGTCGCAGATTCCCATTTCTTATCATCATCATCAAAAATCTTAAGCCCTTCCACCTCATCACAAACCAACTTTACCAGCTTTTTGTACTTATAGTACGCCGCCTTCTGTCCGGACTGCTCTCACTATGCGTTAGTATATCCCTGCACGGGTTTCTTGCGAGAAGCAGCATTGTCGCACAAATGCAATGCAATGGTTTTCAGCCCATCCCTGAACCTCCAAAGCTTGATGGCATCCTCGATTCTTTTAGGCAGTCCCAGAATGAACTGTCGTAGAATAGGTTTCGCAGAAGAGCGCTTCACTTTCTTAGCTTTCTCTTCAGGACTACTTATGAAAGAGTTAAAGCAGTTTAAGCTAGCTCTTGAACGCAAAGTTTCACATTCACATTCCCAAACTCTTTTTATACGAGACGCATTTGATTCAACTGTTTCCCTGTCCATCGGATCTACGTTTCCGCTCTGCTTTATAGATCTCGATTCTTTCTCGTGCCCTATATAATCATGATAAACACTTTTTACTGCTGCATTGCGTGAAGCCTGCCTATCTGCCACTTCATTTTCATACGTGTCTCTCCTTCGCTTCAATGTAAACATTCTCCATGTTACTGCTTTTTCGGTATTGCCTAGACTCTGTTTGCAAAATTTAATACGAGAAAAGTCCTTCGCGTTAGCGGTACTGCTCAAAACTTCCAGATACTGCTTGCTGCTGTGCACAAACGTTTGCAGTTGGATCATGAGTTTCTTGTGTGGGTTTCCTTCGTCAAAGAGAATTTGCAGCGGCACTTTAAATCCTCCACCAGCTCATCCACCCTGCCATGGTTTTGTGTACCGTTTCGATCCATAGATTATTATACGGACGTACTGAGTGACGCAGTGCAATCTGCAAACAGGCGCAAATACTAACGTAACAGATCGGGGTGAACAAGAAGGTAGAGACAAAATTGTAGTGATCCTCGTTCACGATGTCGAACGGAAACCTCTGAGGCTATAAAGATATATATTTTACTGGCTCAAAATAGTACGTTTCAATACTTATCTTCGTAGTGCTTTGCGCCAACTCAGCAGGAGATATTTGCATATATTGTAGCTTTCAGACAAAGCACGGTTTCGCGACCGAACTTTACCTCTTCAGAACACCTCATCCCATACTGGTTGCTCGGCACAGCCAAGCAAATCTGGTCCGAACAAATCAAATGGGTAAAGATTCTGGCACAGCTCGTTTCGGCACCCAACTGAACCTCTCCATGGTTTGCAGGGCAGAGCTAAGCAATCTGGGCACCCAGAGCACAAGTAGATGAAAATTCTGGGACACACTCCACACAGGTATATTCATGAATTACTCAAGCAGTTTGATACAGGCACATTATGCATCCAATTTCTGTTTTACAAGACAAATGAACCTGACTGAATTGGTTACGTCATCTAAACCAAGTTTGTAGAAAACGTAGGTAGACGATCCGTAAAACAACTAAGCTCCCTGAGTAACTATAACGCATAAGATATGTGCATATAATTAGGATATGAGTTGTTACACGCTAATGTTATATAAAATGGAAGAGAAAAGTAGCGTGCATGAAGAATTTATTGTTGTTATAAACGTTGATTATGTTTAAGTGATGATTAATATGTGCACAAAACTGTGTGAACGTATAAGGTTCCTTTGTTGGACGTTCTTTTTGGGGCACAGAATGGGTAAATCATAGTATGGTTCTTTATTGATATCGGGAGATAAACCCTCATTTGAAGCCTCTTCTATGAGAGGTTCTGAAACAATAATAATTAAATGTACGTTAATTTGTACATGTGTTCGTTCTGTACACGTCTTTTTTAAGAGAGGGCTTGCCAAAGCACTGGGATTATGTGATCTCAACACCCCACTCTTAATGATTTGCTCATGTATGAGGGGGGTATTGTTGACTGACGGGAGGCGTTGCGCCACAAATTCGCGTTGCACGCCCCCGTTTGCGCATACAAAACCCTCATTTGGCGCAACGCCTCCCTACCCTTAAAAAAATTCAGCAGCAGCAGCAGTGGCAAAGCGTTCAGTTAATTAGCTGCTGCTGCTGCATGTTGACTGTGCAATGGCTGCTGAATCACTTGCAATACAGTCAAATTGTAGTGCCAGCCACGCAGCAGCAAAATCCGGCGGTTCATTCTGACACCTGGCAAATTGCACTGCGCCAGTGCAGTGTATACTGAAGTTTTATTGCAGACATGCCTGCAACAGACGTATATACTGCACTGGCGCAGTACCAAAGGCATCTCGCTTGCTGACTCTAACCACTATTTTGCATCCCATTCAGGCTTGGCCAATAGCGCAGTGTCGTAACCTTTTGCTACTTTGGGCACTGTTTGCTGGCCTGGGACCTAGGCAAGGCCGAGCTCGTGTGCAGGTCGCCACAAGAGTAACCCATTAAGTACCACGGATCTGGTAAAGGTCAGGTACTCCTCTGTGGTATACTGGTCGTTTGACGGCGATCAGAAAGTCTGAGGGTTTCTTGGACCTAATACCAGCTTGCTGTGCAGGGTCCGGGGCGGCCGCCGTGTCGTACCTCTTGGGGCCGGAAAGCCCATTTCGGTGTGTGAGTAAAGGCAGACCAATCCTTAAAACCGGACGTGGGTTAAACATCAAACGGCTTGAAAACCGGCTAGGCACACTCCGCGCGTCATAATCCAACAGGAGTGTGTCGAGATTCCCTGTGCTGCGCAGGACTGCATCGGGTAAATATAAGCTTTGAAGCAATTTGTTTAATTGCTGCTTGCGACTAGGCCCGGTGGTTGCAAAGCAACAAACGGCAACCATTTTTTCACTCTCAACTTTTCGTTATATTGGAAATTATTCTGGAACTCTGGCAAAGTTTTTACCGGTATAAAAAAATACAATTGTTTTTTCTCTTTTTGTTAAATTGAAATGACGCGAGGAGGTCCACGTCCAAACTCTGGTGGGGCCAGACCGAACTCTAGAGGTGCTCGAAGGAATTCTGGAGGGCCAGAGCCAATTCTGGAGGTGCCCGAGCAAATTCTGGAGGTGCTCGAGCCAATACTGGGGGTGCTCGAGCCAATGCCGGAGGTGCCAGAGATAATTCAGGAGGTGCCCGAGCCAATTCCGGAGGCGCCAGACAGAATTGTGGCGGTGCTCGAGCAAACGCTGGAGGCGCCAGAGCCAACTCAGGAGAGGCCAGAGCGAATTCCGGTGGTGCCAGAGCCAATTCGGGAAGGACCAGAGTGAACTCAGGCGGCGCAAGGCCAGGAGCTGGACTACCTCGACGATTACCAGTTCCTCCCGCTCCAGATGACATGCCGGTAAATGAGAGCGGAGCGCACGTTCAAGGACCTATTGTTCTAGCGGTTGAAGAAGAAAAATTTACTCCTGCACCTACTTCGGTTGCAGCTGCAGTTAGCAGAAGCGCCGCTGCAGCCAGTGGGTCCGTTGCCACAGATCTACCAACTTCGTGCCCAATTCCTGGATTTCTGGAGTTTGTGAGAGCCCTTCCAAGTCACATTCCACTGCCTTCGAAGCCTCCTTCTCTCCTACCGATGCCTGCAGAACAGATGCCTGTTGCGATGGAAGTGGAAGAGGATGAGATCATCCCTGCTCTCTCATACCCACTGCCGCCACAGCAGCCTGCTGTGCCACGAGCTGAACAAGAAGAAGAACAGATGCCGGTCCCGATGGAAGTGGAAGAGTGTGACATCATCCCGGCTCCCTCATACCCGCCGCCGCAGCCTGCGCTGCCACAAGCTGAACAGGGAGAACAACAGATGTCCATTCCGATGGAGGTGGAAGCAGATGAGATGACAGTGGCTCCCTCACACCAGCCGCAGCATCAGCCACAGCAACAGCTTTATACGACAGTCATGCACTGTGCTGGGCGTCCTGATCGAGGACTCTATCGCATGTAATATGCTTGGGATACCGCGGCTGATGATGCTTGAAATCATCCATCCATCCGGGCAAGCGTTCCAGAGTTTGAGACACTTTCCACTGCGGGTCAAAGGCGATGCGGAAGATGCGGCAAGCACGCACACACGCTCTCCTACTGCCCGTACCCAGACTGGACATTGAGAATTCATAGCTGCAAGTACTGCGGATGCGTTTTGCTTGGCAAAGAGACCAATGGAGTGTGCTGTGGAATGAAAAGAATGTCAGGGTTGGGCGTCACGTTCCGCAGAAGGCATAGCAGCGGTTTGGTACGCAGTCTTTATAGCCTGAGAGCCTTTCACAGCTATTTCCTCAACTTGAATACGCTCTTCATGACGTTGCAAGCGTTCATGGACATGTCCTATGTGACGGGAGGTGGTCCCTTCTTTCTCAGACTGGAGGGCAACGCAGCTCTCGCTTTGCCGACGCAGAACCAAAACAACACGCGCTACAGCTTTTTGTGGGGTACTGGTCCGCCTTCCTTGGATCCATCTCACTATGCGCGTGCCAATCTGCCTGCGTTCATTCAGGACATCCACGTAAGGGAAATCATGCTCAAGTTGTACGATGTGATCAAGCCGAGGCCAGACGTGGTGCGCGAACGTTACCGATCCATGCTTAACACGCAACAGCAACAACAACAACAAAGTGCGGAGACGGCCGTGGATATCAGCGTGCAAGCAGCGGAAGAAGGAGTAGTCTTACTTGGATACGAAGAAACCCGAAGTGCTACAGTCAGTACTCATGCAGGTGCTGGCCCTTTTCCTGAAGATGTTTCAGGTGGGGGGTTAACCATGATGAGAACGCTCGTGGTTGATCCGACTGGCCTGTACCGTGTGGAGTCTCAGCTACTGCGCTTAGTAGAAGAAACCGTTACCGAAGAGCAAACTGCAGTGACAACTGCTGCTGCTGCTGGAGCACGGGCAATTGCGGATGGCGCAAACATGGCGCAAGTGCGGTACCGACTTCTAAAACCGGCATCCAAACTTGCAGAGACGGGAACTTTCCCTTTTCTCTACCCGTACGGTGATCACCATGAACTGGTTGACATTGGCCTGTTTTGGGATGCAAGAAACTCCACACAGCAAAGTTCAGGTCTCAGCGTCGACGAGTGAAAGCTCCAAAAGCTCACCCGGGCTTAGAACGAGAAGCAACGTCTGTACAAAGACAACATCCTCCTAAACAGTGGACCTTTGATATAGATGCAGGTGCTTCGCACGCACAAAAACATTGAAGACATGCCACTATGTTTCCTGAAGAGAGAACAAAAGCCACGTATTGTAAAAGAGCAAGAGATCCAGCAAGCAAAACAGCAAACAGCTCATGTGTCACCATCACAGTTCGCACAAATGGGACGCATATTTCTGCCCGATGACTCCGTCCACTCAGCAAAGTACTGGAAGAACAAGCGCATGGATTTACAGGCGATCGTAGGGCGAAGAGGACCACCTTCTCTGTTCATTACAATCACCATGAACATCTGGCGAGAGGACATCAACCTCCTTGGGATGGACCCCACTAATCATGGCGCATTTAAGGCACAGAGTAACCGCCCTCGACCGTTTGACGGACCGGATCTGATTGCAAGGGTGTACAACCAGTACGCAAACGACGTCATGAAGGACTTGGAGAAGAAGTCGGAGCACATCTTTGGAAGAAACTGCCTGGGGCTTGCATCAAAGCTCGAGTTTCAAGAGCGCAATGTGACTCATCACCACATGCTCGTGTGGCTCGAAGGAGGCGTGATTGAACACGTTTATGTGATCGACGAGCTCATTCGTGCAGAACTTCTCCTGCCAGGCGAGGACGACGCGTTGCGTGCCCTCATTCCTTCCAAGCACAGGCACCGCCACTCCCCGTATTGCGGGAATTGCGCTGGGCGGTGCAAGTTTGGATACGACAACAACATGATTGTGCTGGAGACGTACATTGAAGAAGGCACGAATTGCGTGATTTACCGCAGAAGAAGGCAACAACACCTCAGGATTGTGCTGTACAACCCAGCTCTAACCAAGAAGTACCGCTCTCATATCAACGTAGAACGCACGCAAGGAGGGGGCGCAGTGGCTTATCTGATGAAGTAACCGTTTAAGCAGCCCAAAGCTCAGGAGGTGGTGCTCAATGTGAGTGTTGCTAGTGAGACAGGCACACACAACAACGAGCAGCCACAAGAGCCGCAGGGGCAGAAAGACATTCGTGCATACATGCGAGCGCGTGTGGTGGGTGCCGTTAGTGCAGCTTGGAGAAGTTTTGGGTTTCAACATTTTCACATCGTACCAAAAGTAGAGCGACTGCCCATTCACTTGGAAGGAGAGCGAACGTTTCTGCTCAGAGGTCCAAACCAGCTTCTTTCTGCATCGCAGCCGTCTACACTGGAGAGATACTTTGCAAGGCCTGAAGCATACGCGAACCTCGACTACCTTTCGTACTTTGAAAAAGTTCGATTGCCTCGCACGCTTCCAGCCCGCTTCCCTAACCAATACGACGGAGACAGCACTCAAGTGCTCACAGAAGACTGCGATCCACCCATGTACGTGGTGCAGAGCATGGAAGACGAGCAGTGCGTTGCAAGGATCAGAGGTGTTTCACCGTCCGACATTGAGCTCTTTGCTCTGCGCTTGCTGCTCATGAATCACGGCTCGAGCTCTTATGAAGACACAAGGACTTTCAATGGACAGCATTATGGAACGTATCGTGAAACTGCAATTGTAAGCTGCGATTGTAAGCGGACTGCTCGCGGATGGATCCGAGTTTGATATTGCATTTCAAGAACCAGTGCAGATCTACAGCACGCCCTCCAAGCTACGACGTCTGGTTGTCACACTATACCAAAAGGGGCAGAAGCAGAGAAAATGGCCGTCGAAAACTGTTAGGCGCTATGTAGCGACATACATACAGGGGATGAGCAGCAACGGAAGCAGGAAATGTATCGATGTGTGGTAACGCTCTCAGACAGGCATGGTGGGCGACTGCTTCTTGATGACGGCTTCTTCTCCCAACACCTACAGCAGGATCATGCAGCATTGACTGAGGCCATTCGAGCTACAACAACTGGAGACGCGCGGGTGGTGCGAAATTCGTCAACTTTGCAGTCAAGGTACACCACCTTAAAACCGCACCAATTACATATCATTAACACTCTCATTGCCGCATTGCAACAACGAAAGGCGCTGCAGGAGCGAAAAAGCACTCCTGGAAACGTGTTCTTTGTGCAAGGTTTCGCAGGAACTGGAAAGACATACGTGCTCAACCTCCTTTTTGGTATCGCTGAGTCGGAAGGAATGCTCGCCAAAATGACTGCTACAACAGGCATTGCAGCTTCGTTGTACGAAGGTGGCCGCACTTTACATAGCCCGCTCCGACTGGGTGTAGCTGATAAGGACAGAATAAGCAGCACTACAGCCACTTTGTCAAAGTACGGTCCCCGATCTCAACGTGCAGAACTGATACGCGAAATACAACCGCTCGTCTTGCATGAGGCGTCCATGCTCTCAAGAAAGCTCTTCGAACTCATGGATGCGTTGCTCAAAGATCTTCGCTGCAGTGGAATGGAAAACCTGCCTCCTTTTAGGGGCTTGATCATCGTTCTATCCAGCGACTACTCCCAGCTGCTTCCAGTGGTGCCGCAGGTGTACATGGAGGCCGAGCCAAGTAAAAATGTGAGACAAGTGTACAAAAACACTCTCAACGAATTGGCGTGGATGAGTGATCTGTGGACATTGTGCTCGGTTCAAGTGCTGTACCTATCCGACAAAGTACGCCAAGCCGGTGATCCAGCATTTGCGTTGCGGTTAGGTTCCATTGCACGCAACAAAATATCCTACAACGCTCCACTACCACTCACATCTACCGGTGGCGTGCAAACTGCCTACCAATTCCTGTGGAAGTGGCTCAAAACACGACGCAAGGAGGATGTGGATCTCAGCAAAATGCTCATTGCGTCCACAAACCAGTTGATCGACGAACATAACGCGGCAGCGCTAGATCTGTTTCCTGGTTAGCGCTTCACTCTTCCGTCAGCGACAACCATGCAACCTGATCGTGGGCAGAACCCAGAGTCTGACTTCGCCAGTAGTATCGTCCCCGAGTTTGCATATCAGTATGCGCCTACTGTAGTACCGCCTCATAACTTGGACTTGAAGATCGCTGTGCCAGTTATGGTCATTGGGAACGTGCTGCATCCTGCTGTGGACAACGGAAAGCTGTTCGTAGTCATGCCTGTCCATCAATTTACGATGCAGGTGGCTTGATGCGACGATAACGGACTGGTTCTGGAACGACGGCTCCTACATCGTATCGACTTCGAGTTTTCTTTCGCAGATATTCGCATGATTTGAAGGCAGTACCACATTCGTCTCGCATTTGCAGCTACCGTTGAAAAAGAACAGGGAAATACCTTGGATGGCTTAGTTTTGGATGTGCGATCCAACTTCTTCTGCGCCGGTCAGTTGTAAGTCGCGTTGTCGCGCGTTCGAAGGAACGGCCATGTGCTGCTCCTGCATGACCCGCAGCTTACATCCGCAAATGCGCACGCAATTCATCCCATGCCTGTGGCCATCTCCAACCCAGTGCTGCCTAAAGCCATTCAGTTCTGCATCCCTCCACAACCATAATCATATTTCTGGCGTCCTTCATTCATTGAATTAAACTACTTGCTTTTCCGCTTCTGCTTTCTGCACCCATTTTTCGACCCACCACGTTTTATCACTCTTCCACAACGGCGCGCTGCGCCGCCCGCGGCCGAAGGCCGCTTCTTCTTGTCTCTCCACTATAAGTATTTATACGCGTATGAGGAGAATATTCTTGATTGAATGGAGGCGTTGCGCCACAAAACCGTTTTGCATGCCCCTGTTTGCGCATTCAAAACGCCCATTTGGCGCAACGCGTCCCTACCATTAAAAGAATTCAGCAGCGGCAGCAGCAGCAAAGCGTTCAGTTAATTAGCTGCTGCTGCTGCATGTTGACTGTGCAATGGATGCTGAATCACTTGCAATACAATCAAATTGTACTGCCAGACACTCAGCAGCAAAACCCGGCGGTTCTTTCCGACACGTGGAAAATTGCAGTGCGAATTATAATACTAAAAAGTTGCGTAAGCGATCGTGTTCGAAGGGAGAGCTCTTTGCCAACGACCGTGCAGCCATTTTGAAGAATCTTTATGCGATTGCTCTCTCCATCTGACCGGTCAAGGATGACATCTCTCCACTATAAGTATTTATACGCGTATATGAGGGAGGTGTTCTTGATTGAATGGAGGCGGTGCGCCAATAAACCGCCCTCTATGCCCCTCTACGCGCATGCAAAACCCCCATTTGGCACAACGCCTCTCTACCATTTAAAAAATTCAGCAGCAGCAGCAGCAAAGCTGGCTGCTTACTGGCTGGCACTCCCAGAATGACTGCAGTGCCAGCCAGTTACAGAAAGCAACGTGTCGCGCTTTCCTCTCATTGGCTGGCACTGCAGTCAATTTAGGCACCTACACCCAAACCCCTAAGGCCCCACATACTCTAGGCGCCGCGGCGCCCCGGGGTTCTACGAGCACTTTACTAGCTTTCGCTCAGAATAGCGCTCGTAGAGCCTCCGAACGCTACCAAATCAACAAAGCTAACAAAACGGCGTGGCGCGCAGCGCCACCCACGGCCGAAGGCCGTTTCTACTTGCCTAACCTACCTAAGGATTGCTCTGACAATGAGCAAGTTGACGCCTTAGAATACATCACTAAATGCACATTTATTTCCCTCCAAACGACTAGCCAATGGTAATCAAAGGATTTGCTTTACTGGCGCGAATCGGTCCACCACGTGTGCAATCTGTCACGCTCGACAGCCTCAACTTCTATCAGCCCCGTTGAACCCGTCTCACACGTGGATATCTCTAACGGCCAGCGAACAGGCAAATCCTTGCTGCGTCCAATCAGGCGGTAGTCTTCCAATGCCGTGTACACGGTGTCAATTTTCGGGCCAATAAAGCACAAAATTTCCTCCAAAAAAAAACAATGGACATCACGGTGCACATTAATGTGGTTCAATGTACACGGTGTCAATTTTCGGGCCAATGAAGCACAAAATGTCCTCCAAAAAAAAAACAATGGACATCACGTTGCACATTAATGTGGTTCAATGCAGCCTTTATTATGCACAACCTTTCCAATAATGTTCCCAAGCGCGGTAGGATAGGATCCTGACGGTCGCGCAAAAGGCATAGTTGTAGGTAGCGAACCACTCTTTGGGAAATATCGGCCATGGTGTTAGACGATAGTTGAAATGAAGAAATAGAGTGAAATAAGTTGTATTTGGCTGCTCGGAGAAACGTTTTCTACAACTTTGGGGTACTTCCTAGCTTATGTACATAATTGTCAGCTGTGGTGCAATGCCCCAAAGGGGAAAAACACCGAAAGACGTTCGGGATCTTCCTCTCACGAGGTGAACCCAGTTGGGTAGAGCCCTCCCAGAGGTGTCACGGCGAAGCCGGTTTGTAAGACCAGGGACACCTGTCGCGACTCGCGCAGGGAGGTGAAGGCGAAGAATCGGTATCCGCGTGAGCGGTGTGTGATCCTCAGTAGAGGTATGTTTCCACGTAAGTGAGGGTGTGTGAGCGGATGCGCACACGAGGGCGGCGGATAGCGGGAGGTGCTACCCTAAAAAGGGGAAACGCAAGGGCGAAGAGGAGGAAGAGAGGACGAAGTGAGTCGCGGGAGCGACGGACGAATACGGCAATGCCGGTAACAATATCCCTATACAGGGCGAAACACCTATGCAATTGGAACAATTATACTCCCAGTGATGGGTCCCTTTAGATGTGCAAGGGGGTTAGATGTCCCGTGGTTTACGGCGTTTCCTTCCAAGGAGGAGTAGAGTACGCGTGCAAGCGGCAACAACTAGAGCCAATTCCCCAGGTTGGGGTCCCTTGTTGGGGAAGGTTTACTGGTGCGACGGCAGTGCGCCGTCGCACTAAGTACTAGCTTCCCAGAAATGGGTGTGAAAATAATAAATAATATTAACTAAAATACTCCACATTTCGTGGCAACATCCACTACTGTGGCCAACCGCCAATTGACTCAAAACCGTGTCCCACGTGTCCATATCCACCATAGTGGGGCGTAATTCATATACACACTACACAACCGATAATATCGGGAAAGCGTTCAAGTACCTAGAATCCCTCCTTGAGGGCGTTGCACTACATATCCCCCCCCTAAGACGAGAAAACGACCGCGGACGCGGAGGGTTCCCAGACGAAAATGGGTGATAAAAGCGCGTGCGCCGTTTCCAGTTCTCCTTTCCTGGCATAGCCAGCTAGTGTAGTATAGTGTTGTGGGGAGCTAGCTGCTCCCTTGAATAAACTTTCCCGTTTAGAACGGTGATTCTCGTTTGAGTTCCCCGTCTTCGACGGACCTTGCCTGGTTATCCTTTCCTATCGCCCTCCGTTCGCGCGGCAACGTTACCCGACTTGGGCATAAACCAGCGTGGCTGGGGCTGCAGTTCCCTTTTGACGGTGGTATCGCACGACCTGCGATCGTGGGAGGTGTTCAATTGGCTCCCACGTATCCCCACTGGGTCGTACCCGTACCAGCGGACGCGGTATTGTAGAATACCATCCTAGTCCCAGGTGTGTCCGACAAGTCGGTCTACTACGAACTCTCGTTCGTAGACCTGCCGGCCGTGCCGGGTGGTGGTTGTACTTCATTGCGGGGGCTGCCCGCTATGCGGTATAATGTCCCTTAGCAGGGTGTTCCGCGATAACTCCGGCGTTGCCGTGCGCTGTGATCGCGGCCGCTGCTCATGCGGGAAGATATCCCTCAAGAGGGTGTGTGGTGCCACGGTTTTCACCGGCAAGTCATTCCCCATTGGGGCAGGTTCATTTCCGCTTTCGCGGTAATGCGGGCGGACCGCCAGTCGGCGGGGGACTTGGGCTCCGCCTTCGCGGTTGAGCTCACGAACCGCGAGTTTGCGGGAAGATGACCGCTCCTGCGGGATCGGCATTTCCACAATCCCCTGGGGGGTCCCGTGCGACACGGTGATTGGGTGGCAAACCGCCTCCCTGCCAGGCGCACGAGCGCTCTGCACCATACGTTCCGGCGATGCCGTGGTGTCCCCGGCTACTGACGGGTTGCCTGGGGCTAACTTCGGTACACCGGTATTTTGGTCAAAATTCCCCTCTGGGGGGTGCCGGGCAGGTGCCAATGACACCCTTTTCAGGGGAATTGCCGCTAAGCGCGGTGCACCATCTCCATGAGGAGGAGCAGCGTCCGTTACGACCGGTTTCGAGCGTGCGATGGCGCGCGTTATTCCCGAGTTCCTTGGTTCTTCGCCGCAGCGTTGCGGGGGTTGGCGCAAATTATTCCCCGTAGCGGGGGATTCGATTCCGTCAACGACGGGAGGCGTTTCCGGTGCTTGCGAGCCAGGGCTTAAAGCTTCGACTGCGGTTTGGGTGCCTTTTTCCCCAGGTTGGGTGTGGGATTTCCCAGCGGCGCTGGTGTATCTGGGCACCTCTTCTCCGCAGGGCGCGGGTCCGATCGACCTGATTGAACCGCTTCAGCGGGGACTTCCGCCAACGGTGGCTTCGAGGCATCGCCCTGCTCAGGGATTGGGGGCAATCGTCACCATACTCCCTTATCGAGGATCCTTCCCTGACAGGGGTGTGCGGCAGTTGCGCTTCAACTTCCCGTGCAGCACGGTATGTTTTCCGCGTTTGTGGCGATGCCTCCGGGGATGGATTGGGCGATTGCCTTTCCGCTGCTGCAGTATTGGAGTGAGGCTTCTCGTTTTCCCGTGACAAACGGTGTATTTGCCGCTTTTGCGGGCCTGCGCGTCTGGTTCCTGTTGCACAGCACTGCCCGGGAACGGGGGATTAGTGTCGCGTGACATACTCCGTGCTCCACGGTCAGTGTTCCGTATGTTACGGTGTGTTTCCCGTTGCGACGGCGATATTGTTCCTCGAAAACGAGTGTTCTCCTCCCCCTCCTTAGACGGAGCGGCGGGATAAGGGATAACATTCCCCGCCTGGCGGGTATAGATGCGCACCAGTGGAGCAGACGTGGTAGGGGCGGGCGCTGAGGGGCCCGAATCACCCGGCTGAGCCGGTGAGTCCGACAGAGTCGGTAGGTCTGAGAGTCCCCGGCTGGGGTTTGGTAGTACCGTAGGTCTAGTACTCCCGGATGCTTCCGGTGTTGCAGAGTCCGTAGAAACGGGGTTGCCTGGATCCAGAAACTACCTCTGACGAGGGAGGAGGGCAAGGACAACACGATCACGGGAAATCCGTTCGTGCCTGTCGCCCATCTCTACCACGACAGTGTCGGTGTTAACAGAGATGACCTTGAAGGGTCCATCCGCCACAGGCGAGAGTTTGAGACATTTCTCCCGTTCCGGGTTGTAGTACTCCTTCCTGATGAAGACGTATTTATTTGCCCGAATCCGGGGGTCTTTTCCTCGCAAGCGAGCGTCAAAATTCCGCTTGTAAGCGGCTTGGGCCCGTGCCATAGACTTCCGCGCAGCGGGGACCAGCTTGGAAAGCCATTGCTTCCATTGCTGCCGGTAGATACCCACAGATGGG